>WJFB01003398.1:0-13346 GCA_009870185.1 Pygmarrhopalites habei | reverse complement strand
ATGTACCAATTTTCACAATTTCCACACACACAAAGTGGACCCTAACTTTAACTTCAATTAAAATGATCATAATTACTTTTATTTATGATGTTCAACATTGAAATTGATGAAGACTCTCTCTGGGAGTGTGAAACTGAAAGAATTGTGAAAATTGGTACATTGATGTCTGTGTAATCTCTTAGTGACTGAGGTCTGTCACAGTCATCAAATATTGACCCGAAGAGGTCAACCCGTTAG
This sequence comes from Pygmarrhopalites habei, assembly GCA_009870185.1. Taxonomy (NCBI): domain Eukaryota; kingdom Metazoa; phylum Arthropoda; class Collembola; order Symphypleona; family Arrhopalitidae; genus Pygmarrhopalites; species Pygmarrhopalites habei. The sequence continues at coordinate 13,109 of WJFB01003398.1, read as the reverse complement.
AGTTGGGACAAAATATGTCTTTGAACCTGCACCTGAAATGACATTTAGAGTCGTTTTAAAAAAAGTCCGGAGTGATTCTGACAATTTTTGTTCCCAACCCCATTGACACCCCTTGACCTCTGGACGTTTTTACCAGTAACAAGTCCAACATTTCAGGGTTTTACCATGGATGGGACCCCATTTGGAACCTTTTGTCGAAAATCCCATCAAAATCCCTCCAAAAACGAAGGCTCCAGCCGGACACATAGGATTTGACCCCTCGTGTCCGTTTTGGTCACCCCTGTCCGTCCAAGTGACCTCAGCTTCGCTTAGTCAAACGGACTTGTCTAATTAGACCACTAGCAACATGCTTAGGCATATTTTTTGAAAATTCTAAAAATTTGATTTTTATTTATGGAAAAAAATTGTGGGGCTACTGATATATTCTTTTAAACAATATATTTAGAATTCCTCCTCACAAAGAATGAAACATATTTTGTCACGTCCACTTCCACTATGAATACTCAAATTGTCTTTCATCTTCTTATATATTCTCTATTCTAAAAGCATGTACGGTACTTTCTTTTATAAACTCATCAAATTTATCTCCTTTCCTCGCTCCTTTTCGCCATACTTTTTCATGATCCTGGATTGAACATGACATGTGTAATATTCTCCTCTGCCTGACTGCGTGGATTAAACCCGTATTACTCCATGCTGCATAATAATAGGCAAGGAGAGGGGATGAACAATAAAGCACATGATTGTAAAGAAAATCATGTGATTTTCTATTCCTCAAACTCTCTCTCTCTCTCTCTTTTTCAATATTCATGCCAGGGCCAATAGCAAAAGCTGCGCAATGTTTCCCTTCAGCTTTTCTCAATCAGCTGGTCTCTCTGTTTGTGTGTGTGTGTCTCTCTCTCTCTCTCTTTCTCTTTTAGAACTTGCCATGGTTCCTATCAATGTGAGGATAGAAATGCTCTTGCTCTCATGACGATGATGATGATAGTGACTACAAGTGAAGGGCTGCTTCTGTAACACACACACACGTACTAAATGCTTTCATTGCATTGGCTAGAAGGAGAGAGGGAGAAAGCCGTCACCCTAATGAATCGACATCTCGATCTCATGATAAAGAAGACAAAGCATCTATTTCTCCTCATCTCAAGTCCTTTGGTTTCCTCCTCAATCTTCTTGCATGCACTGCACTGCCTCTGCCTTCCCTTCTCTTCTCCTCCTCTTCTACCAAAGTTTTCCCAACCAGACTTAAACTTTGGGCTAAAAAGAGCCAGCGTGTGTGTGTACCTATTTAGTATAGTCATCATGATGGTGGAAGGAGAGAGAGATGTGTGTGTGTCCCCTTTTGTACAGACAAACCAGACTTGCGTCATGTGCTGTACAAGTTCTAACTATACGAAATTGGTCTACATCTATGCCAAACTCACTCACTTCCTATAATCATGAGCAAAATGATCACGAGAAAAGAAGCGCTTCTCCCTTTCTCTCTCTCTTTCGCTTTATGTGTGTCTATTCCTTCGTGGCAACACGCAGTCTTTTCCTTCTCAATTCACTCCCTGCCTCTTTCTCTACTGTACAGTCTGAACACACTAACATTACGTTATGTAAGGCTGGCCTTGGCCCCCTGTATGGCCATGTCACTGACTGTATGCCCATGGAGAGGGAAAGAGAGAAAGGCTGAGCTAATTTATTTGCAGAATACACATCCACATCATCATCATCGCAGTACTCTTCCCTTCATGGACAAAATTACGAGGAAAGGCTTTAGAAACAAAGGGAGGAGGAGAGGAGAGTCGATTAAAATTCCCCTCAAAAATGAAATGGCTGTGAGGATACGGAAGAGAGCATTCAGGATAAAACCAAGTGTACATTACATGGCAAGTAAAAAATTGTTTGGATTTGGTTTTCAGAGTTCTTTCTCAAGTTCAGAAACTTGTATTATTACATGGGGCTGAATATGGTCGTGCAAAATCCTTATTGAACCATCCCCTTCTGTCTTCCCTCTCTCTCTCCCTGGAGCTGGAGGAGGAGGAGAAAGAAGACCGTCGGTCGGGTTGTGTGCGTATAGTAGTAATGGATGGTTGTCTTGCTCCAGCAAGTAGTTTACACAAGCTTGATGTTGATATATAAAGCCCACGTTAAGACTTGAGAACTGATGGGAGAACAGAGAGAGAAACTACGACTGGAGACTGAAATGGATGAGAATGCCCGTTCTAAATCAGGATCGCATAAATGTCACCACTGTGACGACATGATGGTGTGTCTCGTGAGTCTCATCCACACAGAGTCGAACCCATCAAATTGCCGAAATCTCTCTATTCTCTTCTTCTTCTTCTTCTTCTTCTTTGGTCTGTCATGCCTCACCTCCGCCTCCAAATATTCCCTGCTACCTCCATTCTCTTTTCTCACCCACTCCAAAAGCTCAAAATCCAGAGGAGGAGGGAGACTCTTGAATTGAGCAAGTCTCTCCTTTGAAAAGAGAGGGAGAGAGCTGGATAAACAAACAACTTTTCTCTCTCTCTCTCTCCGTTCTATTCATCTTTTGACTGGATCCCCATTTCGATGGGTGTATAATAAGTATCAAAATCATTTTGACTTGACGTCCATGCACCCACTAATACAATATCCTGTCCCTTCCTACGACATACCTTAAAGTCCACCATAGAAATGGAGGCAAGTGTATATTATTACGAATCCTAAAACGTCAACCAACCAATTTTGTCGGGCTTGCCTGTTTCTGTTCCTTCCATAAAATCTTCCTTACTTCCTAACGCCAAAACCATTACAAGACACAACACAAGCCAAAATCCATTGCAGAGAGGGGTTCAAAAACACCAAAACGGAGGATTTATTAGGGCAGTTGGGTTTTTGGGTAGTCAATGCAGAACAATACAAAAAGTTCTGGATAAACGAGCCTACCAGACAACCAAGATAGAGAGTGTGTGGAGGAGGAGGAGGGGCAGAGCCATTTCACCATTTCGGATTATTGAGGCCATCAGAGGTCAATAACGAAAACTAGAGTGGAGAGATAGGGAGTAGTACATGTGATATAGATTGTATTCCCTAGTACGAAAAAGTGATATAGCAAAGATATGTAAACAAGTCATGTATATTACACAGCCAGAGAGAGAGCAGTTTGTACTCCTATCCCTGTTATTATAATATCAACAACAATTGCTTTTGATTTTTTCTCGGCTCCACACCCGCCGGACCGATGCACAACAATACCCTTAGAACACATTGATGATGCTGTAAACTTTAAGATAAATAAAATATGTTTGTAGGCAGTCTCGCAGACCTATCTGTCTATCTACACGTTCTCTCAACATGTGCTCTGTTCCTTACACCTACACACACACACTCACTCCTTCCACCCTCTGCTTTTCCATCCAATATATAAAATTTATATGTACAAGGAGAGTAAAGTCTCTGCTATTCTACAGTACATAAATTTGAGCACATAGGGCTCAACGGTGCGCGGTGATCCCTTCCCTAGTCTCGCTGAAGAAGAAGTCTGACTACACTCTATCTCACTGGCAGGCAGACACGGCATTCTGCAGACTGCACACACAATAAATGGAGGAATGAAATAGCAAACCAAAGCAAAATTTAAGAATGTTCACCTTTTCACATGAAATGGATAGTTGAGGACCATATACAATACATAGTAGGGACAATGTGTGCCTGTGTATATGGGGTATTATCCTTGTGTGGTACATACGGGAAAAGCTTTGGCGAGACAATAACATTGTGTGCCATATCATATCCTCATATTATTACACTTTACTGCTCCCACACTTTGTCTTTCCCTCATGTTGTGCATATCCATATCCATCCAGAATATTTATTATGTGTAGCTATCACGGGTTATATGGAGAGGAACCATTAACCAATCCTCCGCTAAATATTGTACACACAGAGGAAACTGTCCCTCTTTTCGAGTTCTTGACAACCTTAATATTTACATGGTATGTACACCTTGTGTGGACAGAAAATATGAGAAGAGACCAAAAAGACCAAGAAAGGGTCTATCGCCTTGAGGGAAATGAGAATTGATATACAATACAGTGGAGATACATTTTGATGGAGGAAGTATTAAAAGTGTAGTGTTATATGGGCACTAATATTGGAAATCAAATTCACGTGTTCTTCAAAAATGTGCATCCTCCTCCTCCGCCTTAACATTTTCTTCCCATTTGTACAACAAAATATTCAAAAGTGTGGACTCTTGAGACAGACATGTTTGTTCCACCATCAGCTTATGAGAAAGAGAGAGAGAGAGGGATTTTGAATGTGTGTCCCAAATCCTGGAGACATGGAAGCCACGCACATTTTCCCAAATGTAAGTATAAATATTTTGGAGTGTACACAAGATAATGAGTATACAGAGTGTGTGTGTGTGTGTGGAGAGAGGAGAGAGAAATCTGAAGCCAAGTACACTTTGCTGTCATTGTATTTGAAGAAGGATTCGTAGAATGCAATTTGTGACCGTGTGTGTCGCGTAGAGTGTAAAAGCAAGGCTTTTAATGTTTCTACCTTGTTAAGGTAATGTAAGATGTGTGTGTGTGTACATATTACATATACGTGTGTGTATATAATACAGTTTGTACTTTGAACCATGACTTGTCAGAGCCAAAGCACGTTGCATGACCCATCATCCTCCTTTTTCGTTTCGTTCTTGGGAGGATTTTGGGCTTCTAACTAAATACTGCACGGAACTTTGAGCTGGGTGGATATTTGAAGAAAAGGCCAAGAACCAAAAAAGAAGGACATTGAATATGTCAAAAAGGTCCCTTCTCTCTGTGTATGTTACTGAGAGTGTGTGTGTGTTCCCTTCATCATGGAATGAAACGACTGATCGTTCCTCCACCTCGAACAACCCAACTATTTGAATTTGAGAAGAAGTGGAAATGATGGTTCAGTGCATTCGACACTGCCTCGAACCATACTGCAATCCACGTATACATACGCACACAAGAAACAGAGAAGAGAAAGCAAGGATGAGGGAGAGGTCCCTTCCAAATACAAGTACAAATGTAAATGCATACTCCGATTGTACAAGTTTCACATTATTATGCATCCCTATCATTATACATACATGTATTTTTTCCCAGAGGTTCCAACACAATTTTTATTCCCTTTCGTCTTGGGATGCCACGTGATGAGGGTGCTCCGTACTTTTTGCTCAACAAATCGCCTTCCCTCTTTCTCTCTCGTCTTTCTTTTTCTCTACAAAATTTTATTCTGGAGAACATTTCCCTTCGCCCGAAAAAAGCTACCACGGTAAAAGGTATTTGATTTTTGTCCACATGTACATAATACAAGAATAAATACGTGTAACAACCATCTGGTTGCCCTCTTCCTCTCTGTCAGTCCTTCTGATTGTGGCTGTATGCATGACATACACCGTACATAGTTACATAGTAATCTAGAATGAATGCAAGTCCACTTTATATCCAACGGAGAATGTCAAATCCGACCCAATTCAGCTCAAAAATCCTAAACTCTGTGTAGAAAGCATATGGAGTTTACATATTCTTCTTCCTCCCTAGCTACATGTGCCATTCATGTAACTCCTTGCATGTTTTTCTTCCAACACCACAGGATCTTCATCTCCAAGTTCTCCCTAACACACACACACGCATATGCACTACACTCCACCATTGCTAAATATGACGCTACATATTTTTCATGAAATATTAAACGATCAGAGAGAGAAGATCATTCATGTCCATAAAGTAAGCCTACTGTGAGAACCATTTGTTCGAATTTCGTATGTACACCTACCCATATATAGTTATATTGTGTACATACGTATATTGGGAAATGAAAACCTGCTGTACACACCAGGACAAGTACACACACACACACACACACACACACACACTCCTCTCCACACACCACTCTCGATGTAGTAAGGAGTAAGGACAGATTGGTGGCTGCGTGATCTTACAGTAAATAGCATGCCTGTGTATCGAAGTGAGTGGTGTGTGTGGATTTGGATGTTTCGTGGTCGATATTTGAGGATATTTGTATATATAGCCTTCTTCCCTTCTCAGCTTTTGTAAAAATGGACATGAAGATCAAGAGGAGGGCGAAGGAAGCTGAAGAATGAGACTGGGACGAAGGGGAATTTATCTTCAAGTTTGAAGAACATGTGGCCATGTCCTCATATTATTAACCGCAATTTTTTTTTCAATTTCAACACAAGGAGCCCCACACATACATACACACTCAACTCACTCACTCCAACACACATAGACAGAAAATGTCAAGGAATACACAGAGAGACATGCTATGTGAAACATGAGCTGATGAGGTACTTACAGCTCTAAAGAGAGAGAGAGAGACCAAGTACCCAAGTAATCACTCCCCTTTCTTTACTTTAACTTGCTTTACAACCACCAGTTCCCTTCTTTTAATACGAGCAGTACGAATAGAAAAATTTTTCTCTCATTTTCTCGTCAAAAACTTCTTATTTACATCACAACAGAACGTTTTTGAGCGTGAGTCGAGCAACAAATGCACAAAACGAGAGAGATAGAAACCTAAAGAGAGAGAAATGGGAAAAAAATTATTTATACACAAACAGAGAACCATGTCCTCAATGCCTACACTCCTTTCTACATACTGAATGTTGATACACCAACCATCATTATCTTTATTATTGTGTCATATCCCCATGGAACATTAAACACTGCCTTTTAACTATGATATGGATGGAAGTATCCAAATCAGTCCCTCTCTCTGTTCAACACTCTCTCATCATCTCCGCCATCAGCCAACATGATCATCATCATTATCATGAGTAGTTAAGTTTGCCAATAAGTTTTTTTTCAATTTCAATTCTACCCATCAAAAAGCATTCAAGCATGGAACCAACTGAACGTTGGAAAATTCACAAACTCTCTCTCTTCCTCGTGCCTCTATAGTAAAGAACAGAGTCAAAGGAATGAAATGTGTTGATTTGTATAAGACCAATATATAATATTATTCTGTCCTCCATTCCTTTAAAAGGTGGACTATACTACATTTCTCATTTATTACGTCTCTCATCCGAAATTGGGATGTTATAATACAACTCTCCCTTCAAAAAATATTGTGTATAAGATATACTAGTTGCATACTGATTATCTTCCTCCCCCTTCCTTTAACACATTCCCTGTCGTCCACTCAAAAGGAAAAGAGTATAAACCATGCAAATATCATCAATGTCACTCTCTCCCTCTCTCTCATATTCTTGGATCATTAAACCAGCAAAATTCTTGTTACAAAACAACAATGAGACAATACTTTTGTACAACTACCAAGAATTCCTAAATGATGAAAAATTGTGAAAAGACCAGCAACCGACTGTACTGCACAGTCTAAACTATAGAATACATACAGGTATGGTTCCTTCAAACCATTATATATATGCCGACAATTTATGATCTTTTTTTCAACTACCGCACTGCACCTGCACTCCATTCTCCAATACAACATAGGCTGGTGTGTGTACCGAGAGAAAGAGAAAGAAATGCTATCCAGCAGACACAAGAAAAATCTAGATATGTATGTGAGTGTGTCCATCTCTCACTCATTTTCCGCGTACATTATACACAAATTTTCATTTACAGCACGTAATATCTCTGAATTTTGGATTGTGCGGAGCTCCCAGCTTCCACACCACACATCCACATTCCCATTCATCATTGTGCTTTGGAACTGTAATAGAAAAACAGCATGATTTTCCATCATCCCCAATATTCCTTGTAGATACACATCACTCTTCTCCTACATATATAATATATATATTATATATATGCATACACGCTAATGCGAACAAGAGAACACCATTCGCATAGCAAAACACCTGCTGGACAATGGCAGAGTATTGTACTCTGTGTAGACTCCACTTTATGATGACTGTAGTCTCTACCTCTACCTTCAAATACTGGGTGTACGCATGTTATGTACGGGTATGGGACGAATGAGGCCAAAATAGGGCTTTCTGCCGCATAGCGCAGCATCACGTTGCACAATAGGAGAGACTCGTAGACCAAGAGAAGCCCTTTTGTCTGGGTTCTACACCTTTCTCTACACTTCTCTCCTCTCCATTGCAAGCTGTGTGTGTGTGGAGAAACAGAAAGTATGTTTAATTTCTGAGCCGGTTATGTATTTGTTCCGAACACATTCCTTCTGTACACACAGAGAGACAGAAACTTGTGCTGTGTAAATGTATTTTTGCATTTCCTGTGGTCAAAATTCTGCTATAGAAAGTTCTCTCAGAGAGAGAACAGTCAAAGTGGGAGATAGGGCTATCAACTTTTGAGTTCTGTAAACTCCACATCGGTCAGTTATACACAGTAATGTAATACTAATACAGTCTTGGGAAATAAAGTATACGTGTATATATAGCCATACAAAGTACGCAAGGTATGCATTCTTTTTCAGAAAAAAAAGTAGAATCTGGATAATATAAAGTGGAGATATAAATCTGGGAAAAAAGCTAGCAATAATAATGAGGAGGATAAGGAGGAATGAGGAGGAGGAGGAGGAGAAGAGAGAGAAAATGCAAAAGCCAAAAGTATGTGATTTAATCTTATGTGTACAATAACTCGTATGCTAGCCACATGTATGATTTTTCATATAAGCTTACACTCTTCACAAATGAAAGAGAGAAAGACACACAGGGGGAGAGGATAATGGTGTATCACGTGTGAGTGTGAGAGTACACACAAAACTAGGTATAGTTAATTTGGTACAAGTTCAGTGCGGATGTTCAGACGAACGATGCGTGCAGATAGGGCGCTTGATTACAGGCAAATTCACGTCCCTCCGTTCTTTTCACTTGTGTGTGAGTGAAGGCTTCAAGTTGACTCAAGCAAAATGAAATGGAATGAAAACACTGAACTCAAATTAAATAATGTATGCATATGTAATGCAGTGGTGTGTGTGTGTATGTAAAATAAAAATACATATCCACACTCTAGACCATGGTACAATAAGTGGAGAAAAAGGTAAAATTGAGGACTGTGCCTTCTGTACTAGATGGATTAGTTATATTGCAGTTCCTCATACCACGAAATACACATTGTTCGTCTTATATTTCTGTGTTACATAGATAGATAAACTCACTCTCCACATTTACTCTGCCGTGCTTTCAGTCCAAGAAATTTGTGTTGTGTACATGTCTAGCACAGCCTTTAAGTTGTGTGTGTACGAGGCTATCATGAGAATATGACAAATGCACTAAATTCTAATGACCGGATAGCCACACATGCACAACCACACAGGAAAAACTTCAATAGCTCATAGACCCTCATTAGTAGAAGAAAAGGAATGTGGGATTTACATATAAAAATATACCACTATCTCTCCTCTCTCCACTCACTCTTCTCTTTCCTCCTCTTGTCTTGGAGGAGATGAAATAAGATTTATGAAAAATGATAGAGAGAGAAATATCTTGGTAGTTAATTGTGATTGTGAAATTTCATAAAAAGTCAAGCTTGATGGAGAGCTGTTTCCCTCGCACATTAACAAGATTCTTGGTTGTACGTGTGTGTGTTGTGTGTGTGTACGTGAAGGGTGGATGCCTTTTGCACAGTCTTATGTGACTATTGACGTTGCTATTATTATTTTTACAGATGCAATGGGGATGTTAAGACTGGAAGGTAAGAAATCGGCTATTTTGACTAACCCACAAAATACAGAGAGAGATGGGATGAGGAGGAGGAAGAAGAAGAGGAAAAACGTTGTTAGTTGGCTGTATGTTTATTATTAGTGTAAAAGTCTTTTTGGGAAGGAACAACGTGAAGCATGAAGGTTTCTTTTTTAAGTTTCCAAGTTTTCTTCTTCTCCTCTCCTTCCTTCGTTCATGCTTCGGATTGTTGAGCGTAAAAGTTATATTAGTCTCACGACCATCCACCATGAGATGATGATGGTGCTTTTCCCTCCTTATGCCTCTTTTATGTATCTTAGTCAGGGATATGTAGAAGTAGAAGGCAGAGGCAAAGTAAAGGCAAAGGCAGACAAGAGAGTCGACTATTTTTTTGTAAAGTCCAAGAGTGAGATGATATTCATGTCTTGTCTCATTCCATTGCATGACATGCCAACTATATTCTTCTTTTTCTTCACATCACATTTACATTACTGTACATAAGTTTTTTTTAAAGCCAACTCTCATCCTCATCACTCCACCATCTCGAATAACTAACACACACACACACTCACTCCCCATTATTGTGTGTATGTACTGTGTATACAGGACGGACAAACTCAAGCCTGGGTTTCATGAGCTTGGGCCGAACAGAGAGAGAGAATAACAACAACACAGGCGAAGCTTAAATCATTCAAGATATAAAGTATAAAGTGAGGCTGTAGGCAAAAGACGATGAAGGAAGATGGAAGAAGAGGATGCGATGCGATGGAGAAGAAGAAGGCCCAACAATGGCAAACGACTAGTTCCACCTTCATCCTTTTAACAATCTGAGAGTCTCCAGAGTCCCTTGGGGTACACCACTTTAAATACTAGCTTCATTCTTCTTACCTGCCTTCCCTACATTATAGATTTTCTATATCCATACGAAGGAGAGGAAGAGAGCCCATTACGTTATTTATATGGACATGGAGGACTTCTTCTCATCTCACAGCTCATTCCATATCTTTTTGCTCACAGCAGCTCAAGCCCTGCTTTTTCCATTCTTCCAAAAACTCCCAGGTTCTTCCTTAACCAACCAACCAACCAACCAACCAGCTAGCCTCTCTCTCTCTCTCTCTCTCTGAGTCTGAGTTGTCTTGTGTGTGAGCGGATTCTATTATATCCTGCAATGTGTATAGAATTGTGCATTTCAATTCTTGGTCCACCTTCCCATCGCCATCATCATCATGATCCTCATCAAGTTTGAAATCTTAGAACCGACCGAAGACTGACTCTCTCTCCAGTTCTCTCTAGCTTTATAGCTTTGACTTTATAGTTGAACGTGCAAGTCCTCCTTCTCCTCCTCCTCGCATCTAATCCAACAATCTAACAATAAAAGTGAGTTGTCCTACCTATTCCAAGCAATAACAGCAAACCTGGTGTTGTGATGTAATGTTATTACTCTCTCTCTCTCCTACTCTCTTCTTACGTACACTCTCTGTATTACTGTAGGTGGTACATATTACTACATATCCTAATAAAGCTATATCGAAATTTCAAACTTGGAAAACGCCAGGAACTAATGTGCTTCCATTTCCCCATCTCTCCCTGCCATATCCTTTGCCATGCTCTGGTGTGTGTTTATGTGAAGTGGAGTGTGTGCTGTGCAGGCTGGGTTGGCGAGGGTGTGTAGACGAAAAACGAACGGAAATTTTATAGAGGAACACACACACACAACCTGGATAAATAGTGTACAGACATCAGCGTAGACTGTAGAGACTATTTTTCGCTGGTACACAACACATAGTCACAGAGTACGTATTTAACGTAGAAATTGGTGGAAAATGCAATGACTGTGCAAGAAGAGTTGTTGCCCAATATTTCCATTACAAAAGGCTGTGTGTGTGTATGTGAGGGGAGATGGGAACGAAGGAAAGCCTTTCTCAAAAAGTAGAGAGAGACAGGATGAAAATTTTGGAAGCCGCCAAAGTAAAGAGCTATATCCGTATACCAATGTGCTGTGCACTGCACACAAGCCGATAGAAGAGTACATAAGTAGGAAAGACGAGAGAGAGAGAAGAGAAGGAACGAAAAAAGTCCTCCCCAACCATGTCTGGAGTTTGCCGTCAGTTGAGTCGATCAACCAACTCCCCCACTTGCATTTTATATGCATATCTGCATCTCCTATTTCTTTTATTTCTTCCTCTCCCATCCATACATGTACCTTCCTTTCCTATATATACACACACGTATATGTATGTACACCACCACTTCAATTCTGTTTATCTCTTATGAAGCAAAATCGAGAAATCTCTCACAGCCTCCAACCAATTCCTGGCACTATTATATACAGCCCCTCTACTCCCTTCCTCTCTCTCTCTCTCTTCTTATTCCTCGTATGTAACACAGTAGTGTACATGTGTGTGTACTTATATTCATAGGATGGAAGAACATGAAAGGGATTTTTTTTCAAAAAAAAAAATTTTCACCGTACGAACCTCTCGCACTATCCTCATCTATTCTATTATCTTGAGCGTCCACACACTGAACACAGACACACACAGTTTCTTCTTCTTCGTCTCTTGTTCCCAAAATTCAATACCTAGAGAAATTAAGAACACACCCGCGTCTCCACACACACTCGTATTTGATATGTGTGTTTGAGGCTTGAGCTATCAAACTAGCTCCATGGCCACAAACATCCCCTCCTTGTCCTCAACCACAGTCCACACAGTCTGTCTTCAAAACGTAGGAGTTGAACATTGATTGTACATAGTCAAGAAAAAATTTCATGGAGTGAATCACAGGGATTTTGATTTTGTACAAGTAGGAGAGAGGAAGGGACAAGTAGAAAGACAGAGAGAGAAACATTCTTGGAAAATTGGACGTGTAAACTCGTAGTCAAAGCCACAACTTAGGATTTTCCAAAAACTATTATCAACTAAACCTTTTCAATTGCCTTTTACAACCCTGGACTCCTAATACCTCTTTAAATGCCTTCCCTTCTCTCTCTCTCTCTCTCTCTAGTGGTCCTCAAATATTCCTCTCTTATAGCTTCACGCTAACCATTTCTCTGTAGCTTCTTCAGGAACCAAACTCTACTACGTTAAGAGTGAAGGGATTAGAAAGGCTCTACCCATTTACATGCTATTCTTACTGCAGAGCTTGCAGCTAGGTTTGACCAGCTCTAATAATCCTTGTCACAACAAACATGACTCTATTATTATAATATGGGGCAAGGCTCATAAAGCTTTTTTATCCATCGACATTCATCAGTGATGGCTGATTTCGTTAATCAGGAACTGTGACCGTAATTACCGGTAATTACTGAGAATTACCGAGAATCACCGGTAATCACTGGAAATCAGAAATTTACTTGTTGGTTTCATATTTCAATGAAGTTAGGTGATTATTTTAAGTCTTTCTATTTATATATCTGCTTAAATTGAAATACAGACGATGCGATGCCACTTTAATTAAATATTTATAA
>WJFB01003397.1:0-13347 GCA_009870185.1 Pygmarrhopalites habei | reverse complement strand
TGGTCAGATCTGATTTCTTACTAAAGTGCACAGAACTGTGCAATAACAATTCCTCGAGGAAAATTCCTTGACGATTCCTTGCCTTGCTTTGAGGATCTGGATTCAAGGTTCCGATCTCTATTCATCATCTCTAGGTTAATGATTAATCAAGTCATAATTTTGATTTAAAAGTTACTAATTCAGTTCTGTTATGTTGTTCCTGTTTTTTTTTTGTAAAAAAATAGTTGCTGCAAAATACCGGGTGTGCAAGTATGGGTCAAACAACCACTGATACTACTGGGTTTTCATTAACATCATTTGCTAAACGGCCTTCCCCTAGTCTACCTATTCATACGTCCTTGTCTGAAGCGGCATCGAGAATCCCACAGCCAACACCTATAATTCGACCTCAAGTGACGACCGCGACCATGTCAACACAACCTGTCTCTTCTCCTGCACGTCTTCCAATTAAAATTGAAGTTCGAGTGTCGGAAAGTGAGTGCCTGTACATTTATTTGTCGTTTTTTTTATTTTTAAAATGCAGAGCCAAATGTGTGAATAAAAATCATTTTATGATTAAGGTATGGGAACAACAACAACAGGGACGCAACCACAGCCACCAACGCCAACACAGCTATTACCACCTCCATCTCCTCAAATTGCAAAGAGTCCACGAATTATTGAAGAAGCTGTGAAACCACCACCTTCTCAAACACCTCCAGTGGTAGTGGTACAGCAGCAAACTGCTCCTGAGGAGAAAGTAGTAGTTGTAGAGCCTCCAAAAGAAGTCATTTCAAATACTCCGGATCCCATAACTTCATTAAATTCATCTGCAGAAACTATAGAAGCTGTAGTGAATGATAAAAGTTCCTTTGAAACTGCAGTTATGGGTATGATGATACTTCCATTATTTTAAAAATATACTACAAGAAAAAGTAAGGGGAAAAATAAGTATAATATGAAAAACATTTTTATGTTAATAGATGCTAAAAAGGCTGATGATGAAGTGAAGAAAGCGAAACGTCGGCAATATCAAGCTAAACGAAGACAAAGTATGGGAAAAGAGACAACTCCAAAAAAGAGAATGCGAAAGGTGCGTGTTTTCAAGATATTTATAGTTGTTTTGTCTTTAGTATTTCTTTTGACTTTTAAATGAAATATGAACACATTGTTATTTTACTGATTAATTCAGGGATCAAAATTAGAGGAGGATTATGACAGTTACATGGAAAACTTGATTACACAAATAAGACAGCTACCTCCTGTTGGCATTGTGGAACCGGAACTGGGACGAAATTACAATGTTTGCCCTGTGTTTGGGGCAGGTGATTATTCAAAAGTGAATACCAAGGGATATGATTTACAACAAGGCGACCTAACTGGTTCATTTGGTAACGCTACTGTAAATTGTCAATCTGACTATTACAACACTCGTCCCTTCGGGTTTGCCAGTTCTTTGCCTTCCCCTAAACCTCAACCATCTACTCAGAGAGGTTTTTATAATCAAGAATTTGCGTCTCCAAAGTTAGGATCTTATGGTATGCGATATGGTAATAATAACACAGTTTTTTTTTATTTTTACACAATTATTTTAATTTTAATCCATTCATTTTATTTTGCACAAGATTTATTTTTAGTTTTACATTATTTTATAATGCTGAATTCACATTACGACTTGTGAATCATAGACGTTGAATACATGTTAACTGTTTTTCTGTTTACAAAAAATGGTATTGTAGGAGATAAGCGTAGTGACGATCGAAGTCCAACACCATTTAGAGATTGTGATACTCCCGACACGATTGTTAGCTCATCGTCTCCAGAATGTGTGATGCAGGAGAATTCCTCCTTCATGTTTCCAGGTAACGGAACGGAAATTATGGATTATGTTAAAAAATTTGACTGTACGAGAACTCTTACTATAAAAACTGACTTCTGCACAACGTACATAATAATAAATTTTTTTGATGTACAGGTCTCAAACTAATTGATGATGATGATGAGGAACGAAAGAGGCATTTGAGAGACTCGCCTGTCATACCAATCATTGCTCCAATTCCCATTCGTCCAATTCAAGCAGAACAATTGTCGAAGGCCCTAACGGATGATATTGTAATTTATATTTTGTTCTAAATGTTTGGCACACTTGTTTGGAGTATTATTAAGGTTGACAGTTTCATGTATCAGGTGCATGCATTATTTGTTTTATTACAGGACAAAGAGAACAGAAGCACAGTTGCAGAGACCTTTATAGTGAAGGGTAAAGGGACACCAGGAGTTGTATCTCCTTTGAAAGATAGTGGGAATATGACAGTAACACTGACCTTGTCATCCAATGCTGCTGAAGATATAGGTGGTGTCCTCAGGAATTTAGCAAATGTTTTATCCATTTCGGCCCCAACCGTTTACCAAGTTGTGGAACGTTAGTATAAAACTTTTTTTTTCTCTACATATTTTGTCATATTTAGTTGTTATCAGAGGCAATGTGTGTAATTTTCCAAATTTTTCTAATTTATTTATATGACTTTTTTTTCTTTTGCATGCTTTCCTGTTTCAATTATGCATGTCTACAGGGACAACAACACCTCCAAGTCAAAAGCTGGGTTTATATACTTATAAGGGAAAAGATGGCAAGGAATTCGTAGACATTCAAGGAATTTTGAATGGCGCAGCAAAGTTTTGTCGACATTGTGACGTGGTTGTACTCAGTAATGTCATCCGAAAGAAGATTAGAGACCTTCCTGGAATTACCTCAGAAGACTCTTTAGATGGGACAGATCAGCTATACTTTTGTAGTACCACTTGTTTCATGCAATTTGCCATGACCCATGGAGTTACTCTACCTACTGAAGACAAGGTAATTATGTTGCACGCTCTTCAAAATATATACTGTAAACCCCAATTATACACATAATGTTGCTATATTACAAGGCAACGGTGCCTGCTTTATTTCGTAAAACTGTTTGCATCCGTTGTTTTCTTATTTTTTCATGTAAAGTAGATTATGGTGAAATATCAGTCAATTTTGCATGTGTTACCCTGTGCACGTGTAATTTATTCTACAAGGAAATTCATATACTCTTATAATTATTAGGCTGGGGCAGTGGTTAGTCATCCAAGTGAAGAATGTCAGGGCGTAGTTAAACCCGAGAAGAATAAGCTGCCCTTGTTGGAAGCTGACTTAATGAAATCAATTAAAGAAAAGTCCAATGTAAGATTTCTGTATTCAAGTAAAGAGTATTCATTTTGTCAGGCTATTCTATATATTATGGTTTCCTAAACTGAACAAAAAAAGAAAATGTCATTTCCAATCTTACCCATCCAATAACAATCTTCCCATGAATTCTACGAAAAGCAGGCATTGTTGCTGTAAATTAATTTTTTAAATCATATGATTAAATTGTGCTATTGTTGTATTATAATAGAAACCACAGGCGGCAAATGAAGTTATCACTGCAGATCCATCAGGAAAATTGAAACGTCCACCATCAAGTAATGATGTCAAGGTGAAGGAAGAAAATGAAGTACCTGGAAAGAAATGGAAAGGAATAAAATACAAAAAATGGGTCCCCAATCCTACCCCACACACAAAGTATAAAAAACCAACGGAAAAAGAAATGACAGAGGTTTGAACATTTTTTCTCTCTAACCTCACTTGCAAATGTTTTCTTAAAAGTGGATTAATTTCTTAATGATGATGATTTTTTTTGTAGATGTTGTTTCGAATGAAAATCACAGTTGCCCCTGCAAAAATTCCTGATGATATTCGTAAATGTATGTTTTGCCATCAAATCGGGGATGGAGTCTCAGATGGACCTTCAAGGTGAGTGCATAATTTGTTAGGGTAGAATATTTTAAAGTGTGTTGTAAATTGAATAACTAAGGAAGTTGTCATTTTATTCTAGGTTATTAAATTACGATGTAGACAAGTGGGTACATCTAAATTGTGCATTGTGGTCAGAAGAAGTTTATGAGACGGAAAATGGAGCACTGGTCAACGTAGAGTCTGCTTTAAAGCAAAGTGTTGTCTTAATGTGCATAGCATGTAAACAAAACGGGGCTACTGTAAAATGTTTCAAAACACGATGCTCAACTGTTTATCACCTCGGCTGTGCTGTCAAAGAAGGATGCGTTTTTTACAAAAATAAAGTAAGACAATTGTTCTTTACAATTTTCTAATTACATATAATGGTGATAGCCAACGATTTCAAATCATAAGTAGTTTAGCAACAACTTTACCTTTTAATCTGATTGTGTGTTGAGTTACGTATACAATTAATGTGTGGAATTTTGTTGATTTTTATAGGCTGTTTATTGTTCTGCTCATGTACCTAAAGGAGAAAAAGAAAATGAATTAACAACATTGTCTGTGAGTCGACGAGTTTACATTCAAAGAGATGAAAATAGACAAGTTGCTGCTGTCATGCACGTAAGTATTAAATCAAATGCAAAGTTTGTTTTTTACGGCACTACAATGGTTGAAATGGTATTTACATTTTTTCATGAAACGTTTTTGTGGTTAAATTTATAGCACGCTGATCAACACCACCTTCTTCGGGTTGGATCACTAATATTTTTAAATGTGGGTCAATTGCTACCTCACCAACTTCAGAATTTCCACACTTCGAATTGTATTTATCCTATTGGATACAAAATTGTGAGAACATAACTCATATATATCTATAGCTTGAATTGGAGGATAAGCATTTCATAAATCATGTAAAAAATACAAGTTTAAAACTTGAAGTTTTCTAAAATGATCATTTTTTGTCAATCAATTTTTTAGGTGAGATTTTACTGGAGTATGAAACGACCAAATAAGCGATGTCAATACATTTGCTCAATTCACGAAGTAGATGGGAAGCCAGAATTTCGTATAAAACCACAGGAAGACGGAAATGACTCGGTTGTTTACAAGTCTGGTACCGCACAAGGTGCATGGCATCAAGTCTTGGATGTGATTTCGAAACTGAGAAATGTGTCAAATACAATCAAAGTGTTCCAAAAGTACATTACCGGAGAAGATTTATTTGGTCTCACAGAGCCGGCAATTGTTAAAGTGAGTGATCGTACAAACCTCTGATCTCTGAGTTTACTCATAAATGATATATTACCTGCTTTCCCTTTTTTAGCAATTAAATTACATTTATAAATGAATTGTTTTAATTTGTTCTAGGTATTGGAGTCATTGCCAGGTAGGTCTCACTAATAATAATAATAAGTCGTCGATGGAAAACAACAGTTATGTTTCTTGAGAGCAAGTGTAAAAATTCTACTTTATGATATGCTAATATATAATTATTTATAACTTTGATTTCAGGAATTGAAACGCTAACGGATTATCATTTCAAATATGGTCGTAATCCTCTATTAGAGCTACCCTTAGCTATCAATCCAACGGGATGTGCCAGGGGAGAGCCGAAATTACGGACGCATTTTAAGAGACCACACACGCAACGAACTGGTGGTGCTTCGAGAGCTCCCTCAGCCATGTCATCTTCAGTTTTGTCATCCAGCGAAGCGGCATGTCCCTATTCCAAACAATTTGTTCATTCGAAATCATCTCAGTACAAAAAAATGAAACAGGATTGGAGAAATAATGTTTATTTAGCCAGGTGCGACTCATAATTTCTAAAATTAGGAAGATTTTGTTACATTATGGTCACTACAATGTCTAAAATTATATTCATTTGGTTCATATAGATCTAAAATTCAAGGATTGGGACTTTATGCTGCCAGAGATATTGAAAAACATACCATGGTGATAGAATACATTGGAGAGGTAATCTAAAAATTATTTTTTATTCTCTCTTTCAATTTATTGTATAGTTCCATGTGAATATATAAAAACAGTTCATCACTTTTGACTACAGGACAAGATTTTTCAATATATCTCACTGTACCAATAATGCCGGACTAATGCATAATTCATTTTTTAGATAATTCGTTCTGAACTGGCAGAGTTGAGAGAAAAGAAATATGAAGCTCAGGTGCGTAATGTTCTTATTTAATTCGTCGTATGATTGTTTGTCAATGAAATGTTAGTAATTTTTCTTTCATTTGTCATGACTTGTAGAATCGTGGTATTTACATGTTCCGCGTTGATGAAGACCGAGTGATTGATGCTACCTTGTGTGGAGGGTTGGCTCGGTACATCAATCATTCGTGCAACCCAAAGTAAGTAATCAATCATTTTATAGGCTAAAAAACATGATGTAAATCTAATGATTCGTTCTGACTTGTACAAGTCAGAATAGATTTTTGATCCAAGTACATCTTTATTATATAGTAATTTCTTTTTATTTGCAGTTGTGTTGCTGAGACTGTGGAAGTTGACCGTGACTGGAGAATAATAATTTTTGCAAATAGACGAATATCCCGAGGTGAAGAACTTTCATACGACTACTGTTTTAATTCTGAACCTTTGGACAAGAAAATTGCCTGTATGTGTGGAGCCATCAACTGCCGAAAATATCTGAATTGAAATCATGGACGACGAGAATGTTCACAAGTAATTTTAAAACCTTGTTTATTTACAACTAAGATATTATGCATTTAATTATATACAGAAGTATAAAGAAGGATGATTATTACATTTCAATTTACATTTTTCAGCTAAACATTGATCTAATCTGAGGGCCACGTTCGACAGTCCCGAGCCTTTTGTTAGATTTTGATCAACATCGGTTAGAACGTGTTTGCGGCTAGGAAAATTATCGCCAAATATTCAAGCTGAACATTTTCAAACCAAGCAAAAAAGTAATAGTCAATAATATTACAATTTAGAGGAAAATAATTTTATTTGAAAGTAATAATAATACTAATAATATTAGTATGTAAGCTTTCGTCACTTACGATTCGTAAGCGCTTGAGATTTATTTAACTACTTTACAGATACGTGAAACAAATGTAGCTATATACATTTACAAGTAAGGTTAAGTGAAGGAAAAAGAGAGACAAGTTTGTAACTTAACAATATAAATACAACAAATATATATAAATATATATATTATACATATATAAATAATATATACAAACACAATATGATGAATGTATGCCTCCATGATACATTATACGAAATATATTTAATAGATATTGTATACTGTGTAGTTAAATAATTAAGAACTATGTACTTTCATATTACAATTGTAGGTTTACTAGCTGTTGTTGCTCTGCAAAGCAGCTTTCTGTGTCTGTTACCCATTTGTAAAAATTGTATAATATTGTAAAGTTGATGGAATAATAAGCAATTCCCTTGCTTTTTGGATTGGGATTACTTTAGATTTTATATTGCCCTTAAGGGTCAATTTGTGGCCTATCTTTTTATGTAGGGAAGACAGTTGTGTTGTTTTAACCTCCGACCTCTCCTTGTACAACTTTTTGCAGTCGCACCAAGGAGTGATAAATTTTTACGCCCTGTTTTTAAGTCATATGCTAGTACAAATGGGTAACAGAATGACAGACACCTGGAATATATTAAAGTATTGATACAAAATAGTTTATATGTAATTATGACAATTAAATAATTTCTACGTTGGTAATTATTATAAAAATATATTTCTGGCGAAGCCTTGTTAAAAATGTTAACAATCATTGATAAAATAATATGCAAGAAAAGATAAAGTCTATTTGATAAAAAACATGACCAAATTGCAATTATTTTTCTCGTCATAAAGCAATCACAATGTAATAAATATCATGTGAGACAATGCTATTAGAACAACACATCATAGTTAAACAACAACTACTTTAAAGTTACACGGTAAAAACTATCAAAGAATTTTACTCCGCCCAACAGCGCATGTTGTTTGCACAGAATTGCTTTTCTCTTCATTTCAGTCTCGGTGGTCGAAGTCGAACTTCCTCGTAATTTCATCTTTGTCGAATCAAAAGGACAAGTTTTTTTGAGTTTGGAGTTTCGCAGTGGAATCCTGGCATTAATCAACAAACATGAATATAATTCTCCCTTTAAGTAATTCAAAGCAACATTTGTCAAGTAATCTGAACAGAAACTGTACTATGCCTGCCTTATCGACTAACAGGTAAAAAAATATTGGATTTGTTTTGTATTCTTCTATTGTACGCCTAGTTTACTTTACTAACGTAAATATATAAAATAAAAATGCACACTTTTGTTGATTCATAAGTAGAAAATTAATTAGCTCGTAATCATCATTTAATTTTTGGTGGAAGTTGAAGTAGCAAAGATTATAATAGATCTTAGTTTCTAATCTTGTGTGAGTAAATTGACAAGGAATTATTATTTCTACTAGTTTCCATTGATTAGGTAATGTTCCAATTTACATTTCTTTTGTAATTTTTTCAAAATTTGATCAACAATTAGAGTGTAGGACTCAAAAATGGATAAATTAGTATGTACGTTCATGGTCAGTCCGTGGTACTTTTCCACTGCGTCTTTTTTTGTTCATGAAAGTTGTAATCCTACTATCACAGTGATAGTATCACTGTTTATTGTTTTGTCAAGCAGAATAGAAAATTTGATGAGGTGACTTATAATAACCTCTTGATATGGGTCCAACTTAAATACTTGTATCATATTACAGGCAATGTAGGATTCTTTTTCCAGAGAGTTCCTATCTCCAATTCAAAAGGGAGCCGTTGTTGAATATGTTTATTTATCAATGTTTTTCTGTATATTTAAAAAGAAACAAGGTTCATCATCACTCATATGTAGTTCAGTTAAGGGATTAAAATGAGATATATATTTTGTGCTCTTAAAGTAAACGAGTCAGAACTAAACTAATACTAAACTAAATATGATTACTGATGAATATAAGGATGGAACCTTTTTGCATACATATACATAGTAAATGTGTAGAGGCGACGTACTTTTGTCTCTATCTATCTGGCTTCTTCGTTTAACTTGCTTTCGATATTATGTTATGACACATACATATTTAATGTAGAAGACTACCAGAAGTACTGCATGAAAATGTATATGAAAATCAGGTTGCGAAGTCAACAAAAAGCTGTTTTTATCCAGTGTGTCTATCATACATTCGTCGTCTTCTTCTTTTACTTGAGCAATAATAATTGTTGAAGACACATATGTCCTCGTCTGTTGCTATGTTCGTAACTAAAAGATAATGTTGTGTGTTTAATGATTACTCTGTCTCTTTTCTGTGTTGTCATCCATTCGTCTAGTCTGTGGAGTATTTATTTTATATTTGTGTTCGTGTCGATGATTTGTGGTCCTCCTTTATTGTTTACTTTACAGTTTGGCTTTGTATTTTATGAACAGTTTTTGACTAGGCATTTTTGAGAGGAAAAGTTTGTATTGAATGGTTTTTTTAAAGATAATGAAGAGTATCCATCAGCAGAAGTAATGGGTTGTCGACAGTTATGTACAGTCATCAATTTTTTAAATAAAAAAAAACAAGCAAATTTTACATTAAATGTAAAGACAAATTTTGTCTTTGTTTCCTAACGTTTTCAAAATAAAATGATGAAACACCAACAACTCATCTCACAGAGAAAATATGTAGCTGAACAATATTACAGTCTGAGAATAGTGATTTTTTTATTATAGAAAAGATTTATTAGTAAAGAAAATGCTCAGACCAAAATGTCTGAGCGCTTAGCTATACAATATAGCAGTAATATAGTGGTAGGGCAGTACACCGAATCCGTCTTTCAATCTTCCTTAGAATGACCATGTATTTCTAAAGTTCAAATATGTATATATTCAATGAATTCGTTTCTACACCATGCCCTTGACATTGTTTAGCTGGTCGATCGATTTAAGGTATCTTCTTTTATGCTGTACATATTGCAGTTTCTTTACTCATAACTTTCCTACTCTTTCCGATGCCCTAGTCGGTCGACTCGGTCCAAGTTTTCCTTGGGGTGGGTTGCAAACTGTTCATTTACGCAAAGTAAATTGTTCTCTTTGCTATTTTTTATTATTATTGGGCTTTTCTGGAAACAATTTTGTATTCCATAGGCATGATATTATAGGATTCATTGTGTAATTTACGTAATGTAAATGCTTGTACATACAGTGTGCTTTGCAAACATTTGCAAGTAAAACTCCTTTTTCCTTCTTTCTGTTTACAATACCATTTGAAATCTCTGGATTTATATTTTCTATCTGGCAGTATACGTTCCAACTTCCAACATGACAAATTTTTGAATTTGGATTTTCCCAAATATGTACTAGCATCATTATAGATTTGGTAAAATTCATTTGATATAAATAGTCTCTTGTCTGTTCGACGAATTGTTTCGAAACTTTTGTTTTGAAAGTTGTGTAGGATGACGTAAGGTATTTCCAATCGAAAAATGAAAGGAAAACTTTTTTCATATTCCTTGCGACTAGACGAAATTATGTTATAAGTTGTAAAATGTTTCAACACTTTTGATATGAAGAGTTGATTGAAGATTCTCTGAATTTAACAAGAAAAATATGCTTCCTAGGTTAAGACTGATGGTGACAACAACAAAAAAACCTAATCGTTGAGCACAGTAAACAAACAATGTGTAGTGGTGCACCTTGTGTGTGTATTTGACCTAGTCCTTCGAAACGGGAGAGCTAAAAGTAGATGTGATATATGCTAATGGAATCACATTGAATCTGCTTGTTCTGCATTCACGAGTCAGCCCGAAGTTCGTTTACTTAAATGCTAGCTAGTCTAAAATAACTCGGCTTGGCATTCTCTGCATTCAAAAGTTATAGTTCCTTCCTTTACGTCAACTGCGTCGCTTTGCATTTTTTGCAACTAATATGCACAAAGCAGAATAGAACTTGAAACAATTTGTAAAATATAGTGCAAGCTAGTTTGAAAAAAACATATAGAGAGCTTTCATTGAAAACACAGTCGTCAGGAAAAAGTACATAATATGGCATATTATCCCTGAGAATATGGTCGCATTAGCCTATCCCTACAGGTAAAGAAGGAAATAATACCCAATTTAAAATGTTGATACAGGTAAATGACTTGAGAATGGAATTAGGATTACGACATAGTTATTAGTAATAATTAGAAAAAAAATATTATTGATGGAGGTTATATTTCAGATTGGACACATCTTGTGCGTAACTTGTAACCTTTACAGTTCTTTGGCAGATGAATCTTTTGCTTTTTCATGGCCAATGCTCACTGGAATGTCGTGTAATGTGTGTGTGGTGTGTGTGTTGTACTTTCTTGGCTTGCTCTGATGTATAGTCTAATTTTTGTTACATTTTGTATCTTTTGATTAAAATATATATGTTATTTTAATGATCACATAAATCCTACATAAATTTTCCTTAGCCCTTCTCAGGGAAATAATCAACAATTATACAATATGTAGAATGAAATATTACTGTCGTATTTTATTATTTATTGGACATAATATGTTGTCAAAAGAATATGGTTTGAAATCAAGTTTTTTTTATTCCTTTGATCTTTGTACCATTCCATGCGAGATTCTTATAATATTTTTGTTGGCTATTTCATTGGCTGGTACAAAAAAATAAAAAATATGTGGATCACTTTTCATTTAGCTAACATAATGGTGATCTGTGTCTGATCCGCTTTTCATAAATCCAGTCTGTTCATGTCTAACAGTGTCCTCCTATGTTGTGTCCTCAGTTAAATTATTATGACGATACAATTTTTTTATAGTGTAGTTCCAATCCACTCGCTGTGAATTGACAGTGGAGTGGTTTATACAGCATTTATAAGAACATGATAAGTCATTATTCCAGCACGTGGAATATACACAGTAGTTAGAAGTGTGGGGCTCTTCATGCAATGTATTGTTTAATTACTCGAGTACAGCTAGATATTTATAGAAAACTTATCTACGCATTTCATTTCATGTTTTGCTTTCACAATTATATGTTAGTTCGTGGAAACACATTTTTATATTGGGTAGGGTGGTGACAGGAGTACTCTTCCATCGTATTCATGGAACATGTTGTCTAATACGTATTGTTTAGTTGAGAATTTTTCCTTATAGTGTATAACATCTAGGTTTATTTTATTGGCAATTGTGAGAAGTGTAGGCAAGTTTTGTTTTTTGGATCTTAATTGCAGTATCATTTATGCACTTTTATCATGACTTGTGATTCACTTCTACGTAGTTATACCTGATTTGAATCATTACATAATGTATCATATGGACGACTCGTTTTTGATATTTTTACCTCCTCAGCATACCTGAGCTTAATTTAACGCCTAGCTATGCTAGAATTGATATCTAAAAAATATTATAGTACATAGTAGTAGATGATGATGCGGCCTTCACCTGTGCAACCAATTTAGACATTGTACTTTCCGTATTATAATTATTTATTGGAAATTCCAATTTGGAATTGACAAAACTAGAACAGTGCTTGATAATATTGTAAAGTTTGCTTTGTTAGTCGCGTGTTATTTTGTTTCCCTTTTTTCTCTTTGAACATTAGTAAATATTGTAAAGTGGATTTTGTTAGGACTGTGAACATTTGTATGGAAAAACGTCCAATTAGTTTTCCTTGTAGTTAGTCTTTTAATAAATGGACAATCATAAGTACTCGTATCACTGAAAGCATAGAGTGGTCATTGATTGAATTAATCAGGGATTCACTGTAAGAAATTTGGATTAGGTTTAGACTTTGTATGACAAAAATGAGTGGTAATGTTTTAGCGTTCATTGAATCTTTTTCCTACATTTTGTGTCAGTGTATTTAGTAACCGATAATAATTATTGTGAGCTGACTTAGATAGATAGAGTCATGTGAGAGAGATTATATTATTGCCATAATAATTTTCTTACGTCATCATAATCGTCATGATACGAGATTGTAATGCTGTACGAAGGAAGGGCATTGAAATGTGGTAAATGTTTAATAGTGGTCGAATTCATGTACTCTTCTACTGTACTCTACAATGAATTACTCTGTCCATACCCTAAATATGTAGAAACGTAAGGCATTTTGTAACTGGGAGCTAGAAAATCATGAAAATAAAAATCTGCGAATGCGTATTGGGTACGAGTTTGTAGAGTCGCTGCTTGGATATTGCCCGTCTTATGTCGCTATTATTACCTATACCAAGGCAAAACTTGAAATTTTAAAGGTCAAAAGTCAGACTGGCAACAGCTGTGGCTACCTTACGCTTTATCATTTCAAAGATGGACTACACTCGATTCATTTTCATGTCTTATGTCTTAGTGCACCTTAGTGTAAGTCGTCTTTGACTACTCACTATCATTACAATGATCAAATTATGAATCATTTTATTCTTGTTATCAATTATGTTATCTCTATACTGGCTTCTTCTGACTATGTTAATTAGGAAATTAATGAAATACTTTATTCATAATATTCAAGACTTTTACATACATACAAAGTACAGGGGATGTTCAGACCCCCCCCCCTCC
>WJFB01003396.1:0-13361 GCA_009870185.1 Pygmarrhopalites habei | reverse complement strand
AAATGCAAATTCTATGGACTATGATGGCACCCTAACCGGCTTTTGTTTTTTAATGTCATTTGCATCTATAATACATATTGTTTAACAATCGATTTCATGACATCCCATGCCAATTACACTAGTCATGTGGACATGATGCTCTAAAGGTCCATCGTTGTTTCAATTTTTCCGAATTATTAAAAGTAGCAATTTGCGACAAATTAGTCATCTAAGGTCCACGCCGTTTGTGGTTAATATGCTACAATAACATTAAGAAAATGAACTCAAAAGTCAATTTGAGAATAATGAATATAAATCCGACTAAATCCGATAATCAAAAATTGTCCGTAGGTTCTTGTAAAGTATAAGTGAAAGGATTCTCATTCTGGAGAAAGCACGACTGCTTTCTCCAGCCATTTGTACATCGTATGCATATGTGGTACCGTCATTAGATTCTCAGTCATATGCAATAAAACACCTTTAAATATTTTAAACACTTTTGGATCGTATTAAACGGTTAATTTCATTTGTATATTTTTATCAGTGTGTGTAAAAAATTTGCATTCACATTGCTCAAAAAAAATAAATTACGCAACATTGGAAAGGGCTTCGATTGTCTTCAAAATCCATTCTGTACTTCCAGAAATGGCTGAGATTCTGTACTTTTCAATCCCACATTTAGGATGAGACTCTGTAGGTGAAACGCCCGCTAATGACCACTCCTTACTCTCGGGATTTTGACAAAAGACAGGACCACCGGAATAGATTTTCAATTCTTTCAGACAGTCCCTTGTACTGTCATTTTCGAAGCAAAGTGGAGACTTTGTTGAATTCAATGATGGAATGTAGGCCAAAGGAGGGCAAACTGGAAAGATCATTTGAATGTATTTTTGAACTAAACAAGTACCATGGAATTCTTTCTATTAAATGGTTTTAAATCTGAGCTATACTTACGCTCTGTTCCGAGTTGGTGCATTGCTGTTTCTATGAGTTCATCTGAAAAGAATTGGAAAAGCTTGTAGTAGGAAAATTAGACGTAAAACGTATTTGACAAACTCATTTTTCAAACCAAATACCTTCTTTGCTCCATCCTAGACGAACACAAGTTGTGGTGGAAGTTTTCTCCCAAGAGGAGAGTCCCAATTCTTTTTGGATTACATTTGGTTCCTCGGGTAGGCAAACGTGACGGGCAAAATCAGAAAATATGACAGGAGAAGCCATTTTTATGAGCACCAAGTTGTCGCCCAGAGGAGACTTTACCATCCCAATGACACGTCTTTCTTGCTGCCAAGGAGAAGTTGTCGACATCCGAACCTATATAAAAATTAAATTGTAGTCTGCATTTTCTTCAGTGAAACAAATTGTGATCAGTGACTGAAAACTCACCCTGCCAAAATGGACAGTCCAACGGGCTTTGGATTTGCCTACAAAACATTGATCCGAGGTCAAAAGCCATTGGGAAGTAATGAGAGTGGCATCACAAACATGAACTCCATCCTTTAGTAGGGCTGCATGCCAAGGAAAGTCTCCATGTCCAACTTGTCCTTTAGTATTCCTCAAATGAGATGGCCGTTGTCCACATTCTGAAAGATAATGAAAATTATAGCATAGAAGGTATACAATTGAATTAAATCAATCATTTTTCACTTACCCAGATGATTGCAACCAACATATAAAACTTTCTTGGATGGACAGGGTCCTGCAGTGAAAGTGACTTCAGAGGATGACCCTGGCTCTTGAATCCTTACATAATTCTCCAGATTACTCGAGTCATTCCCATCATTTGAGATTTCCGTGTCTGGTTGAACTCGGACAAAAGCCACCTTACGAAAACCCTTCGGTAAAATAGAAACAAAACAAAATTAAGCAATCAGTTTATTATCGCACATTAAGTAACAACTACACTTAGATTTAAGGTGAATTAAAATCACAATTAAATTTCCTTACAAGTAACTCGCATGCTGATGAACCAATATTGTCCAATAAAAGTTGAGATTCGGGTTCCCAAAATGAATCCTTTTTACTATCATTCCGTTCAACACACAACTTTCCCAGTTTTCCCTATTTGATACCAGCAACGTCAAAATTTAAAATTTAATCCAGATTGATAAACTCTTTTGTAGTTCACAGGCTCTTAAAAATGTTTTTTACCTGATCATGAACAAATAGGTATCCCTCGTTGAAATATTGATGAACGTAACCAGCAGCCTCCGACGAAGGAGCGAGAGTAACTTTAAATTAAAAAAGTTTTACATTAGTATTGTACAATGCATCGGTTCAATAGCTGCTAAGAAACTAAATTTAATTGATGCATTTGGCAGAATTATATTGAAGGTCAACTCACGACACGCTTTCTCATCGCTTCCCTGAAAAATACACACGAACATAAAAGATGCAATTAGGTCTCACTTAATCATTGTGCCACTTTATTTGAATCGCAATAAAAAGTTACTGTTCAAAACTTTTTAAAAAGAAACTGTGCTAACATTGGGGCAGTCCTGTGTGCCGTCACATTTTTTCTCCGGGGAAATGCATTCCTTTCCAGCTCCACAGTGAAAGTTACCAGAAGGACAGTACGGGCAGTGTACTTTAATATAAAATTATTAGCCAGTTAAAACTTGATAATTTATTATACTGTATGACTATAATAATCTGTTGGACTTACGTTCATCACTAAAACCATAGTTGCATTGTTACCAGTGTTTTACTCAGTTCAACAGATTTATATAAATGTTCTGAGCTTCCAATTGATGATTTAATAATAAAGCAAAGAAAGAAGCAAAATCTACTGCTACATCTACTAAAGAAAATCCTTCCGCATATAAATTTTAACTCTTAATACTAAAATGCACTTGTAGTAAGCTACATAAATCACCAATTGGATTTACAATACTGTTTAAAACACTAGCAACAAGGCAACCTGAAGTCCTGCAACATACAAAAAGAGAACATTTTATTCACAAAATATTCATTAAATATTTATTTCTGTATTAATTTTAGCTGAGATAGCCATCAACTTACGAGGCAATCCATTGTTCCGTCACATATCCTGTGTCCTTGACCTTTAGTGTACAAATTAGTGACACACCCGGGTTTCGTGACACAGGATCCTAGTCCGGTCCAGTCTCCTCCACACTGTATTTTATCCTTGATGCTGTGAGGTAGACGATGACCACAATTTGCCAAAAATTCGTTGCAATAATCTCTACACGGCATTATCTACAATAATCCAAATATGCATGTAAATCCGATTAACAAACCTTGCAAAATATGAAATTTACAACTTTTCTCACCTACAAATGACTAATAAACTAACAAACGCTAATCAAAGTTTTAGAAACGAGTAATTGTTCACAAACTGTGTTCACCTCCTTGAGATTGTCTCCAAGTGCATCTTGCTTACATGCTATCCCCCACGAACAAAGAAAGTGAGCAGCAAATGGATAACACTGAGACTGAACGACAGACCGAAGAGTCTCCAGTGTTTTCATGTCAATTATATTTTGCATGGAGGCCGCTGTCACATTCCTGTAAATAAATAAATACACACTAAATTTACATATCCATATGCAAATACATTTAATTTTGATTATCAATTGAAGTCGAGCACATACGAACAAAAGTCGACATTCATTGGGACACAGATTGTGTGATTGGGAACGACAGTTGCCACTGTCTCCCTCGTCATCGTCGTCGTCAGTTGGGGTGTCGTTGACACATCCTGGTCTGAGTCTGAGTCAAACATTTCTTCATTGTCACGGAAAGATTTGACACTCTTCCCACTGTCCTTTTTACCCCCTCCTCCCACAACAATGTAAGTCCGTTCCGTCGTAGGTAAGTAAAGGAAGGCCATACTCCTCTCTGTTGGAACAAAAGGATTGGAAGTCAATCATCCCCCATTAGTATTTGAAAATAAAAATAAATTGTTGTATTCTTCTCGAGTACCTTGAACTTCAAGTGTATTCTGATCGACTGTAATATTCCCTCTGAGTACCCCTCCAGAATTTCTTATAGTGTCCGCAAATATTATGAATAAATCCCCTGCATCCACACGAATTCGATGAGTGTCCACGTGAACGTTGAAAAATACGGTCAGTGGACCGTCGACAAGTCTATGAATGGAAAGAAAGTTGAAAAATTTTATACAAATAAATTAACAGGGGAAAGTAAAATTACTTTACAAATTCTTACCCTTCGAAGGCTAAAATTTCCGTCCCTGCAATGCAAAAACAAAAAAATGAATGTCTTTGTCTTCACTTCCATTAAAACGTTTGGGGTGAAAGTAGAAAGGCATAATTATAAAGAGAGGAAATTACCCAAAAATGCATTTTTGACCAATTGTTATTACATACTAATAATTAAATATCCTTACGAGTTTAGATTTCCTTAACTCGCGAGGAAAACAATGGTCGGAATTCAAATTGTCAAGTGGGCAGTGTTCAAAATTTTTGTGGTTGAAAGATTTATTTAGCTATGTTAAATAGACGTATAATGTAGGTACTTATTATAACACCATAATAAGTCAGGTGTGTGTGGAGCATAATTGAGAAGGGTAAGATAATATTTCTATGTTCATTATTATCGTATCTTTGTAGTTGAGTTTGAAATACAAATACTGGACAAATGAGTTGCTTATTATGTCTCGGTATATTTCCAGATGGACACTGACGATCCATTTTGGTTGACGTCCTGCAGCAGTAGTACAAATAGTAGTACTAGTAGTCACAATACCAAAAAGGTATGATATTTTCATGGAAAAAACATAACTGTTATTTCATGAATGAATGAGTTGACAATTAATGGCACATAATATATTTTTGTAGGGACGAAAAAGGCCCTTGGATGATGACAGTAGTGGTAGTGGTAGTAAAAAGTCGAAAAATGAAACGGAATCAAAGTCTAATTTCTACGTGTGTCCCATATGTCCTCCTTTGTCGTATCATTGCACGAAACGAGGTACTATGTCTCTTCATATTAAACTGAAGCATCCGAATGCCAAAGTACACGGTTTGGACAAGAAGTTGACATCAAAGGATTGCATCGTGACTGATGAAAAAATAATTGCCGAGTTTACTCAGAAGACGCATCCTTTTCCTTGCCAAGTACCAAATTGTGGAAAAGGATTTCAAAAAAAGGACTCTCTTAATAAACATGTTGAAAGAAATCACTCCAAAAAGTTCAAGTTTTGTTGTACTCTTTGTGGCAGACTGGAATACGTATCCAACACGATGTGTAATCATTACAAAAATAATCATTCAGGGGTTTCGTATGTGTCTAGTGAGTGTGCTTCTCTCATGGAAAAACTATACAAAAGAAGTGAAGAGACTGGAAATGCTCCAGAGTAACCACTTTTCCCTTGCCGAAACTGTGAAAAGGTGTTTAGTTTCTCAAGCTCACTGAAATTACATGTCAAGTCGCATGACTTAAAGAAAAGAACATGTGAATTCTGTTACAGAATATTCAAGTCACCTTATAAATGCAAGGATCATGAAACGTCACATAATTCTTCGTTAAAAAGATTTAGTTGTGACAAGGACGGATGCAAAAAGAAATTTGTCACCAAAAATATGCGAGACCATCATCAGAAGTACGCGAAAGTTCACAACGAGGAATCTCGGTTCGAGTGCGAGAAATGTCACAGAAAGTTTAATTTTCCACACAGTTTAAGATCTCACAGTAAGCAACCTTGTCCTCCCTTGAGAAATGTCGCACCATTTCGGTGTTCAACTTGTCAGAGGCCTTACTGGATAAAAAAATATTTGGACAAGCATGAGGAACGTCATGCAAATAATACATTAAATCTTCAAATCCCACATGTGAGTCAACTAAGTATTATTTACATTTTGTGTGCATGTGAGAGATATGGGAATATTCATTTACAATTCAAAATTCTACATTTTCTTATTTTTGTTAAATTTGACAGGGTAATATGATTCGGACTTATCGTCAAATGATTAATACTTGTAACGAAATGATCCACTTGAACAAATGTAATAAGAATAAGATTGAGGAAGACGCACCAGGTAAGTATCTGTGGTCGTTTTTTGTGTCACTTGTGAATATATAATTGTTATTATGAGTAATATAACTATTTAACTATTGTGTATGCTTTAGCTCATTTGATTGTCTTGCCCTGCTCTCATTTGAAAGATGACGGATCAAAGTGTCCAAAGAAGGCAATCATGTTTTCCTCTGCTCCCACTCCTTGGTATCACATTCGTGCCATTTTTCATAAAATTATTAGAGGCTCTGGATGTACCAGTCTTCGTTCTCATACAGAAGGAGAAGTAAGTATATAAAATAATAATAATAATATTACTCTGTTTGTATTTTGTCATGTGTGGCACTGTAATAGAAATATACTGTGTAAATTTTAGGGTCATATTTTCAATGTGGAGGCAGCTAAGTTTGTTGCTGCTGCTGCTGGTCCCTATGAAATGCACATTGTGATTGTCCGTATGGCCCAAGATGAGAAGGATGACAGTAGAGTAACAAACCATACAGCGTACGCAGTTTATCATATGTACAGTGACTCTGCTCTAAATAAAATTGTAACAATAATGAAGAAACAACATTTGACATGGAAATCTCCGACCCTTTTGTTGTCTGACATGAATGAACAGCTTGGACTTGTTTTGAATGATGGAAAGACTATGAGGGGTCATGGAGAATTACTATTTGAAGATAATATTGTAAGTTTATAGTCCATACTGTAAATATTCATTCACCTTATGCATAATCAGTTCACCTTTCATTTTTCCTCTACTGAAATTCATACTTTTGAATTTCTCTCTCTCATATGTAGTTCAAGTTTCTAACAACTGTCAATATGGATGAACTCTCAAATATGGACGATGAAGACGAATTTGATGATGAAGATGTGGAATGGGGACTGACAGATGAAGAGGATGAGTGGGACATGTCTGAAGATGATGAATTTTCCTGATCACACATTAATGTAACATATATTAGAATAAATAAATGCATATCCTTACCCAAAAACGCATTCCGCAGAACTGACTGGGAGTATAAAGTGTCGATGATGTCTTTGTACATTAATGCTCTTTCTTGAAACATAGAGCTTGTAGGGTCTGTTAAATTGTGGCTGTGAAATTTTTTGTTTTCATTACTTGTAAATAGAATAGAGCATACGGTTTGTATACATTGCATACGTATAGTTTATAGAAATTACTTAAAATTCTTTGTTCTTAGAATTGAATTGAATTTATTTGACCATTCGTTCCATAGTATGTACATGTAAATAGAATAGAGCATACGGCTGTATACATTGCATACGTATAGTTTGTAGAAATTATAATAAGTAATAATTGAACCAAAATGAGTGCATGACCACTTATTGCTTGGTTGATGAGGACGGTTTGTTCTTTCGGGAAGCAGCTGGAGTGTTAGCTGATCTCTTAGCAGCGGTGGATTGAACAGATGGATAGAGCCAACTATTGTTTCTCTCACATTCTTCGCAAATATAGGTGCGCACAGTGAGTACATTTTGACATGGATGATTCCAACAGACTCTCATCCATTCTGTGTCTCCAGTCATTGAGGTCCAAATATAATCACCCTCAGTGTATGATTTCAGAGTAGAATCTTGAATGAAGAATTTGGACTCATCCGGTTTTGCTTCCAGGGTGAGAATGACTCCTTTCTTTTGATGACGTTTGTATGTGTTGCATAGGATTTTGTTTCCAATATTTTGACATTTTCCCGTATTCTCATCAACAGCAACACACACATACTCCCATGCTCCGTCTCTATAACGAGCCTTTCTGTCTCGATAATAATAATAAAATTATTATATTCATCCTTGGGTGGTTGAGAGTACAGAGTAGCCAAAATGAAAACTTTACCCTCTTCAGGTAATTTAAAATTGTCAGCTGGAAGGGGAGTAGACTCGAGCCATGAATCATATGCAGATTTACAATCTTGACCACAGAAGGGAGAGAAACTTTTGTTAAAGTCATTACCACAGTTGAGAGAACACCAATAATTCCAAGTCTTGGACACTTCATCATGCACTTCCATCCGATAGTAAAATTGTTCCCCATCCTCTCCCTCCTTATTTTTTGTGGTACAATAATTTGGGTGGTTCCACTAGCCAGTACTTGGTGATGTGGAGTTTGTTGTGACCGTTGCAATACAGTGTTGATTCCCCTTGTCGGTGCTGGCACCCAAAAAAGCAACAAATACGATGGTAGTCATTTTTTTGTTTCTTCTCATGTGGATAATCCTTCAACTTTACAAATCTGACTTGGCTCTCATCAGTTCCATACAGAATTCCTCTCTGTTGATACATTTGTTCAATCTTCTCAGTGTCCAAATTGACTTGCACTCCAGGATGAAATTTTGAACGATGGAGACGGACCTCTCTCAATCTAGGAAATGTCCGTGGACAAATCTGTTGTGTATAAATGAGAAGAAAGATTTTATAAATATTACTTAAAGAAATTTAAAGTATCTGATGAATACTTAACTCGTTTTGACACTTACATAACATTTGTAGGGCATGAAGTCGAAATGAATGCCAATGTGAGCTCGAAACGGAAGCAGACATGGACGTCGATTAATTTTACTCTTTCTTAATTACATTCAGTCAACTATAGTATTTTATGTAATTTTCTTATCCTCGTACCATGTACAGGTAGTCCCCACTTGTACATGGCGTGTCCCCCAACAATCATTTCATTAAAACACAAATTAAAAAGTAATGAAGCCATAAAAAAAAATTTTTTACTCAAAAGTGTCCCCTTTAACGACTAAGAAGGAGCCACCTGGATAATTAATTAAACAAAAAAATTTTTAGTCAACCCAAACAAATAGACACGAACAATTAATTAGATATGCTAAATTTGTTCAGTTATCCTCTACTTACGAAATACTTGTTCCATTGCTGGGGTTAAACTTAGGAATTGATCTGTAAGTGAAAAATCCAAAAGTTAAAAGTCCATTCTCAATTATTACATACTTTCTTTACTCTTTCTCCCTTTAGAAAACGGGAAGATGACAGTGAATACAGGCAATAATTTATTTTTCACATTGTTTTCCACAATTAATCCAAACTTTTTAATGTGTACTTTTCCTTATACTCACTACACTCTTTCTACACAGTCGTGTACGGTTAAGTTTAATCAAATTGTTGTAAAAATGAAGAGCAAAACGTTTGTGTGTATGTGTGTGCTATTATTTCATTTTACAATCTTGAGAAAATGACTCTAATTTATTACAAGGATACATAAATGCATGTGTGGACAACTTTCAATGTTGTTTACTTAAAAACAACAATAAGAGACAAAAAAAGCAAAAACACACACTCAC
This sequence comes from Pygmarrhopalites habei, assembly GCA_009870185.1. NCBI lineage: Eukaryota > Metazoa > Arthropoda > Collembola > Symphypleona > Arrhopalitidae > Pygmarrhopalites > Pygmarrhopalites habei. The sequence continues at coordinate 4,052 of WJFB01003396.1, read as the reverse complement.
TCGGTCCTCATTTCAAGAGTAGATAGTGAATAGGGAATTTGTAGAAAGCAGGGAAACGGGACATAATGGTAAAGACATCTTCATACTTTTTTATTGTATGATGTGGAGAGAGAGAGAATAGGTTCGAGTTTAACCAGCAATTTGTTTTACAGCTCGTTAGCATTTAATATTTTTGGAGTCGTGTGGGGCATAACAACTTTTCTTCTTCCCTCATAGTCCCTAACTCATACGTGCTGTGTTTTCAGTGTGACAAAATAAATGTGTGTAGAGATGCGGACATAAAATATGCTCATCTTTTATATCAGCTTATCATCCTCGTCCAAAAAAAACAAGAGACGAGCAAAACAGACTTTTACTTTTCTCTAATTTTTTTCATCTCTCTCTCTCTTTTTTTTGAACCTGCACATGAATAAATTAATGTTCACATCACAGGATTTCACATTGGACTTTTGCTGTTTGGCAACCAAATGAGTTTTAGAATAAAACTTGTGCATACAATTTTTCGGCAAAAAAAAGTTGCTAAAAACTTTTCATAGGCCATGTACATCATTATATTTTGTATTTTGAGAATGGGACAAAAAAAATATTTTTTGTACAAAATGGATTTGCAAAATCCAACACACACACATGCTCTCTCTACTTTTGAGTTTGTTGTGACACAACATGTTAATACTACATTATTAAATTGTTGTTGTTGACAGAGTTTTGCAATAATCACACACTTAAAATGTACAAATTGATTTTTCTAAACTTTTCATGGAGGGAAGGAAATTAAAATGCTTCCTGACACTAAAATAACATGGTCATCAGTCTGAGTTTGAAAAGTAAATAATGTGAGATATTTGCATACTGAGAGAATGCATGGGTCATAAAATGTGAGACAGTCCGGAAGCAATGGATTTCGTTATTATCTCATTTTACTCTTCGTACTCGACGTCGACAGTAACAAATACATAATGTGTCATCAAAGTTTTATTTTATGTGTGTGTGTCTATGAAGAAGAGTGAGACAATCACGATAGAAAGAGATTTGTAATCAAATATTTAACTGACCAAGCCATACAGATAAAAACTAGGAATGGACTCTAAGCGAGTATAAAACGTTTTTTTTGTGGGAAAAAAAGACTTACATCCAAAATATATTCCTACAGCGGCTCCTATGCTCACGAATAGTACGGCTATCAGAACACATGCCAACCATATTCTGTGAATCCGAAATCTTCTGGATACGTGAATATCTGAGTCTGTGGATGAACTGGAACTTGACGAAGATGCTGGAGGGAAAATTCTGCTTAATTGTGGAAATCCCCCATACTAGAAAAGAAACAAAGAAATAAATACAAATTAATTCATTCTCCTGCATTAATTTTCAATCATTTTGTCATTTCAATTATGCAAGACCATCCCCAGTCATTACACACTGTATGTAGTATCAGTATCTGATGGAGGCGATGAGGAAACCGAAAACGATTATCATTATGTGGGATTTGATCATAAAAACACTTGCTAAACCACCGAAACTTTAATGTGTCGGTTGTGATAAAGAGGAATAAGGTTCAACTTGGATTGAAAGAAGAAAAAGCCTTTAAAAGCCTTAATTACCACAGTATACTGTATACATATTTAGTGTTGGAAAGGAAACTCAAAAATAATTAGGATAGGACAGTGTCTCGTGTTGTGTATCTATCCCATAGACAGTAGACAGAGATTTAATAGAGACAATAGCCCATTGCTAATGTTCCATTAAGAATTCAGCTCATCCTCATTTCACCACTCATCAAGGTCGTGCTCTGTTCTTATTATCTTCCCTACGCACAAAGTCTCTTTCTCTCTCAAAAAGTCTTTAGTTTCATAGTAGACCTTACCGATCTGTCCGTACACATTTTAGCTTCTACAAAATGGTTTCTTTGCTCACATGTACATCTCTTAATGACAAATTCAAGATCCTGAGAGATGGATGACCGCCCACACGAACGTAACAGTTTAAATACAGTAAAGTAGGTAAATGTCCAATTTCATCACACAATTGCAAGTGAATATGAAAGTATTTATACAAGACTTTTCCCATATATATATATATATATATATACACGCCATCCAAAAGTCTGCACAATTAGGCAGAGAGTGCCCATCAAATTCATCAAGAGATATTAGACATGGAAATTACAGAGTAAAAATGAAATATTATAAATTTACTTCTTCTTCCTCCTCCGCTCATTTATATTTCACAGAGACGAATTTGCATAGAGAGAGACAGAAGAGGAGGAGGAGGAGGAGGAGGAGGAGGGGAGAGTGGAGACAAGTGAGAATGATTAAATTAAATGTAATTGTTCTTGAGCTAATGAGTTCAAGTTGAGCCATGGATGGTGAGCACAAGCTCTAATTTACATGGAGACTCCTTCTCCACATTTTACTCTACCTTTGGCCAACATTTATCTTTCTATTATTCATGGGTGTGTGGGCAATCAACAAACCTCATCACATTACATTCCTCCCTCCTTTTCTCCGCTACTTACAGTATGTACCCCACACACACGCACACGACGTCTCATCCAAAATACTCTTACAAACTCTTCTTCTTGTCAACACCACATCCACCCCCCTTCCCCTTCCCCTCCCTTCTGCTTTTTTCTTATTCAGAAAAACTAAAAAGGATTTGAATTGTACTTTTCTCTCTCTCTCTCTTGTATTTTACTCTCCATCTTTTTTGGTCCCTCTCTTTTGTGGAGGAACGTGGATTACCCACTTGTGCAGTCTCTCATCAGAAGGGACGTGCAGAGTGCATGGTTTGTCTACATTATAAAATCTTTGTGAATTGACATGTTCAATTCTTTACAGAGAGAGAGAATCATCCCTGGGCATTGTCTACTTTACTCCTCAGGATTTTAAGGACAGAAACCTTGTTGTGTTTATAGTGTACACTGCACTTTATCTCATTCAACGAGAGGGAGAGAGGGTTCAATTAATGTAGGACAGATCATCAAATTTCCACAGTTTAATTTCGCATTTGTATTAATTTGCATGATTCAAATCCTTGCTCGAACTTTCAAAATGAATTGGTCAAACTTCACATGAGCACAAATCATTTTTACAATTAATAAACAACGTATCCCCTCCGATTCCCCCCCCCCTCCCTCCCTCTCTCTCTTTGTCTCTGTTTTTCCATGTCGATTTCACTTTCCATTCCTGTGTGTCCCAAAGTTAAATTTAGTTTTATTTGTCAAAGGAAGAGGACATGAACATGATTACAGGATTTATGATGATGACTGCATAAAATTTACAAAATAGAAAAAGTCAGACATGTCATCACTCAAAAAATTGAGAATTAAAATTGAGGGGATGTTTTCTTAATGGACAATTCATCATGTATCTATCATGTATTCCAGTTGATCTGTTGATTGGAAATATTGCAATTCACAGATGCATACACGTTTAAAAAACATATTTACATCCTTAAATCCTCTTTATAAAATGTGCTTTTTGCTACATCCCATCTGCATCAAATGTACGTCATCCAATTCTCTTCCTCCTGATACAAAAGTAATTGTACGGTCAAAGGACATGGCAGGCATTACATGGGCATTAGGAGTTCTGTTCGATTGAGCTGAAACTTTGTAGAGAGCTTCCTTAGACCTCTCTGATCAACGTTTAAATGGACCACTTTTCGGGCGATTGCTTCCTTTGACCTCCAGAGGTCAAAATGTGACCGATGTGTATAATGATGGTAAAAAAGTTTTTAGTTGCCTAGCCATGCAATGCTTATGAAAAATTCTGAAGCTTGGCTTAACGTTGCCTCTCTCTTTGCCTCAAAAATTCATATAGTGATCACAGTGAGATCTTCTCTACCTTGACCTCCAGGGGTCTCGTCACCAATTATTAAAAGTAAAAAACAGTCAAAACCTCATGTGTCCTACCAACGTGACAAGGCGGTCACAAGTTCTGACAGGACAGTTATATTATCCATCAGATGCAAGTACTTTGACTCCGAGGAATGCAACTACTCAACCGAACGTCGTTCACCGATGGAAAAACATGAAAACTCATACAAAAGAA
>WJFB01003395.1:0-13366 GCA_009870185.1 Pygmarrhopalites habei | reverse complement strand
CCCCCCCCCCCCCCCCAGTTGAAACACTTTTGGAAAAAATGGATAGATGTTAACAATCGGTGTAATTAATTTCATAATATTATTAAAATATTGAAGGTAGACAGAGGGAAAGGGAGAAGCTGACTCTGTAATCATGTTGTGGGGATAATTGAATTGAAAGGGCAAAGCCAAACAAATAATGAACAGCAAGAGGGTACAAATAAGTACTTACATGTTGTAGACACGTCCATTTCCCCTTCACAACGTGTCTCTCGTAATATATTTGTATTGACCATAAAGCTCCTTTTTAATAATACGACTAATCAGCGGGTACAAAAATTGAATGTCTTCTTTACGTGTGTGTGTGTGTCTGTGCAGATGGATGTACATTATTAGTATCCATCATGAGAAAAAATGGACTTCAATCCATACTTTTGTCATGTAAGGTGTATTGTACAGAGAACTGTGAACCGTTTGACAATAAAAAATGACAGACGCAAGGAACGATTTCTGTGTGTGTGTGTGTGTGGAAACGGAAAGGACTTTTATGTACTGAAAAATTGAAAAGGACAGTCTCTCCTGTACTGTACATACTTATAATATATAAGTGTAAGAGGGGTAAGTAATGGGGAGATCAATGAAGAGTGAAAAAAATAGTAGGGTTTCAAAAACTTAACAAAAACAAAGTGACAAGAGATATGGCTACTGTGTACGGTTCCTCAAGAAAAATGAGTTTGTTAAATAAACTCAGTCCGTGGATTTTGATCATCTTTAACCTCCACACACACAGAAATATAGACAGAGAGGGAGAGATGCTGAGAAAAAATGAAAGGGAAAAGAGTGGAGGCTGTCAGATGAGAAGTGCCGAAAGTCAAAGCCGAAAAATTCCATCGGAGAAACGGAAGAACTTTACCTTTTCCCCCCTGAGACTCCTCAACAGATCATCTTGAGAAGGTGGAATTATTACTCAAGATATGAATCATCTCGTCATTTCCCCTTTCCCTATTTCATCCTACGACTATTGTCGTTGGAATATTTATCAATTTGTGCTTGGATACTAGGTATTTTTAGAATGATGGAAATTATTCCTTTAAAAATGTACTGGACATCCTTTCTAAATAAATTTTAATTCTTTATGTAACACAATTTTTCATTGACGAATGGGAAAGAATGAATTAACTATACATCGGAGTATTGGAGTTCTTTCACAATTTATTCTGATCCTCCTTGTTCTAATGTGTAGAGCGTAGACAAATGGAGGAGTGAGAAAAGTTGTCCTCATTAAATCCTGATATATCATGACTGGACAGTATAAACCGTCACTCTTTCTCTCCCCATCATATCACTCTCTTCTACTATTTACAGTTCATCTCTGTATTGACATCCCGACGTCGGTCTCTTCCCAGTCAAAAGTCAAGTGTGTGTGTACAAGATATTATTATTATTTCCCCCTTGTATCCTTCCCCATTCTAATGATGAAATCATGTATTTAGTCCTTTTTCTCCCTTTACAGTCACACACACACAGTCCCATTATCATCCTCATTCTGGACTTTCTCACCTTTTATCAACAACCACCACACCATAACACAACATGACGAACATGGTCCTGCCGGCCTAGCTCAAAACTGAGTCTGTGACACTCGTGTGACAACTACTTGGACACTTGGACTGGGACGACTCAAAAGTCTCCTCTCCTCTTCTCAAAAATCCTTTGGCAGGTTTTTCCCCTCATTGTTGTTGATGGTTGATGGGCAGGGGACACAAAAGGTACGCTATGATCATCATTATGATGAGAGTGGGGGGGGGGGTAGAGTGGGGGGGGGGGGAGACTGTGAAGATTACAATAATATATATCATAAGAGTACACATTGTTCTAGTTGAGCAGCAAGATTCCTTCCTTCCTCCTCCTCTGGATAGATATGATGAACATGGTAAAGGTTGGACAGGGAAGACGGACAATGTGTATGTGTGTGTGGTGGTTGGGCCACCCCAAAAGTGATCAGATATTAGTGACTACACATGCAATTATATATATTGTGGAGAGAGGCTACTAACGAGCTGAGAGAAGTCGTTTTCTCTCCCCATTCTCTTTATACAAAACAAAAACATTCCCCGTCAAGTGAGTGTGCAGGCAGCCATGAAACCCTCTTCACTGGACTATCTTCCCAGAAAGAAAGAGAGACTTTTGGTCCCTTGTCAAAGCGTCAATAATAACAAGACATGATTCCTATCTGACCTCTCCCCTCTCACTTGTACATCGTCCTATGATTTGTCGTGTGTATTACTTACTTACTTATACACATATAAAGAGAGTTCTAGCCTTCAAAAGTTAAATACGAGGGGGGATCTATAGCTATCCCGTCGGAGTCGGACAAAAGTCAGAGAAAAATTGTCATACACAAGATATACAGAACAAGGCAGAAGAGCCCTGTAATATACAGAGGAGAATCAAAAAACAAGGGCGAGGGATAAAAAACTCTGTGACATGAAAATGTAATGATGGTGTCAATTTTATGATCTAACTGGTAATGGTGATGCCGCGGATCAACTCTTCAGTACTCTTCTTTCTAATTAGGTATACTGGGTGTAATCCGACTTGACCCCAATCATCAATCTGTTTGTAGTCTTTGTATTTATTCATCAATATAAAAACAATACAAAGATATTTTGTTATATTGTTGTATATATAGAATAAATTTGAAAACTATTTTTCATAAAATTCTGTTCTTTTTATAATATACCATTTAGCTTTAGAATGCCAAAATTACAATCATCCTTCATATTGATATAATTTGTTATTGTATTGTATCTTGTACTCTGCTCACATTATTCGATAATTCTTCATCTCAAATTATTTCTTTTTATAAAAATATTGACAAATGGAATTGTATAGGTCTACTATAATCATTATAATATGTATAGTAAGTACTGGTATTGTTTGTTTGCCTAAATTTATAAATAAATATTCTATTCATACGCTTGCGTTTTGATCATAAAAAGGACGGGGTAGGAATTTTATGGCGTGCATTTGATGCTGAAACCTGAAGTTATAACAGGTTAAATTAATCTCTTCTCTAAACAATATAATTTGTTTTTAAAAATAAGTTACTTTCACATAAACCTCTCTCTTTCTCCTGGGTCACCCAAAAGTGACTCACATTACATTTTTCTCCTCTTCACAATCTGTCAAAAATTTTGACTCAAACTTAACAACCTTTTCAAATCCTTTCTTTTTAAAAAATAACAAATCGTTTAACTTCCAAGTTTCCAACCATTATGCATTAACAATAATAGTCGTAACAGGGATCGTTATACACAACAGAGTATAACATATTGATAACAAGTACTATGTTTGTAGCTTAAGATATGTAAATTAGTCCATCAAATTAAGAGGCAAGCTACACGAGTGTACAACAAAGAGACTTTCTTCAACATTTTTAAAAAGTGTAGATATCAAGATATGAGACACCCATACTAATCCTTAGGGAATATTCCAACATGGAAGTAGATATTGTGGACGATATGATTTGATATTAAAATTTCATCTGATATTCATTAGTTACACAGATACAATGTAATTGACTCACAAAAAAGAAACATATTGTTGTCAAATATTAGGTACTCAAATAGAGTCCTTGTATCAAAACGAGCTCTAGTCATTAACATTTACACTAGTGGAATGAAAATACTAAAAAATCTTAGCTTAAGATATTCCATTAAAATTATTTATCCTGCTTTCTATTCAAGTCTTTAAAATTTCATGTCATGCATTATTTTTCAGAAAATTCTATTCTGATCATCGTGTACGAGGAGAGCAAAATAGCAAGTCAATATCATAAAATTGTACAAAGCTACAATAATTAATTTAATAATATTTGGTAACAATGAGAGAGACTCAAATGCTTTGAGGTCAGATAAATTAGTAATACAGTAAGTGTTTCCAGATGAAGGAAAGAACAAAAGTCAAAGAGATTCAAAGGTCGTCACAGTTCTTTGCTCCTATATTTTACAAACATAGTAAGTACTTAAATGCTTTTGGCTCAATAATTTATATAAAAATCACAAAATTACTAAAATATTGTTGGACGAGTAATGGATTCGACTCCTTAAATGGAGACAGATTAGTTGCAATAATAATAATATATCATAAATAGTCTTGTGATTCGTCTTTGTATGTATCAATACTATGTATAGATGATATTTACAGGGAAACACGAGACTTTCCCAACATGTCTCCATCAATACATGCCTATAATACTAAAACTATAAAATACTGAAAGAGAGGTCAAGTCGTAAATTATATAACATTCACATAATTAATATTAGCTGTGTAGAAAATGACAGAGAGAACATATCGAGAGAGAAATCTCTCTTGTCACCATAATAAGAAAAATGAATGTAGAGATTGTAAAATTGTCAGGATCAAATAGTTGACACCGAGACGGGCAACGACGAAAAAAACATGACACGGTTGACAATGACGCTGCAGCTGTTCTAGTCGCTGACGAAGAATACGGTCGTAAGACGGTTCGAAAGTTCACATTTGCAACAGGAGATTCTGAAATTTTTTTGTAAATCATTTTTTTAAAATTGTGTATTCATTAGATTGTTATATGTTAAGATATGCTAATCAGTATATACTAACTACGTAAGTAAATACAAAATCATTAGCTTTGCATGCAAATTCAAACTTTAAAATTAAAAAAGCAAACACTCAAGGCTTAAAATTAAATGCACCTTGCATCATACAAAATTATTTTAAAAAATAACAAAAGCAGTTAATTTTTATATGCCTGTCGTTATTAGGCATCATCATAGTATCATAATAAATCGTAAGATAATGAAATCAAGCTATCAGCAGAAATTAGTTTAGAAAGAAAACACACATAATATATTCAGTGGGATAATCCGCCATGGATCTCCTACGAAAAGTTCCTCAAAAAAATTAGACAAATTCTGTCTACACGTTGGATAATCAGACGGATTGTCCCAGAGGATATCATTAGATGTGTTTGTCAAAGAGAAAGAGCGGAAAAGTAACAAACCACAAGAGGATGGTGAAAATCGAACAAATCGAAATAAGTAACATGCTAATTGCTGTAGAAGTAGCAACGCTGTAGTAGGTCTGTCCACACGCCGGAGGACATATGGGAATAACGTTTTCTAAAGTTAAACACACAGCAAAAATCATTGTAGTTTTCAAACAACTCAGTTACATAATTCACACAAATCTGCTTTAGCAAATCACATATCTATTAAAACACATTTTGCATACATACATCTTAAAAATCTGATTGTTCAAAATGTTTATCTTTTAGAAGAAAGAAAGATTTTGTATTAAAACTCAAACTTCACAAGATCAAACTTTTTAGAAAGTATAATCTCATTTCATCAGAGATTACGAGTATATAAATAAATTCTGATCTATCTTGAAAAACAGTACTGAGCAGTACGAAACGTGTCGCTCCAAACTGTATTGTAAAATAATTGCGAATCATTTTTCAGACGGTACATTAATTTTGAAAATAATTGAATGCAAACCCCACTATTACTACCAAACATTGAAACACACTGAAAAACATCATGCTGTAACCCCACATTCATAATTTCAAACTTTTGAATTGTTAATTTCAAGTGTATTCAAAGAAAAACTTACCAAATAGTTCGACTTGAGCTTCAGTACTACCCAGTTTGTTCGCCGCTTTGCAAATGTACTTTCCTGTTGGTGTAAGCATAAAATGTACACACTTGTTAAAATTTTCTGCACACTTTATACTGACTATATTTAGGTTTGTAAGATAGTGAAAAGGATAGAACTTAAATTTCAGTAAAATAAAAAGTACATTCGCAATTTCTACTCACCGTATTGCTGTTGTGACCACCGCAGAAGAAAAAATCAAACCGGAACGAAGACAAAATGCAATAAAAATGTTAGTGGATGCATTCATGTAAGTGAATTATAATGGAATCAAAGAACAAAATTAAATATACCCTTTTCTCAATAGTGATCACTCGAAGTGTCGTGTCCGTGAATTCGTCAGCAGTGTTGAAATGAGAAATTCTGTAATGTTGGTTGTTAGAGAGCAAAATGTCATCCTTGACCCAAGAAATTGCTGGAGGTGGGTAGGCCACAATCTAGATGAATCAAAACTCTTTTAATTAGTTTTTTTTGTCTATCAAATTAATACATATACTATACAGACTATTTCTTGTAAAAAATCATTACGTGGCATTCCAAGTCCATGTCGTACTGCAAAGCTTGCCCAACCTTTGGTCGAGGAACCGTGATAACTGGAGCAAACTCCACCTCTCTATAACATAACAAATTCAAACAATTTTTGTTAAACTATCAAATCATAATTTGATAATTTATTGTCGAACTAAATATTTCTCTCACAATCCAATATTTCGTCGTGCTCCTTTCCCCACGCTATTTTCTGCAACCTATTTATTTAAAAAATCCATATTTGCAGATTAGTTGTGAATATTTATATTTAAATTTTGAATGCCCTCAATTCTTATAAAAATTCACTTACACAATAATAAGTTCCACGATCCGATTGTTTGATTGAGAGGATCTTCAATGTGTTTCCTCGATAAATGGACCCACCAGTCGGTAAAATGGCATTATTTTCTCGTCTCCAACTATCAGAAAAACCAAAGGAACATAAATTATATCTATAATTTGTTACGGTAAACACAGGGCCATAAATAAAAGTTGAAATATTAGACAGCGATCTACCTTATTTTAGGGATAGGAAAGCCAGACGCATAACACTCAAGGGTCACTGATTGTTTCTCCGTCACAACAATGGATCTAGTCGAATTATCTGAAATGACGGGTGGCATCCTCACCATCACATTCACATCAGCTGTCACATGACTGTTGACTCCAATCAAGATTTGACACTGGTAAGTCCCTAGTACATTATCATGAAAGGCATTTTAGAAGGTACACAAATTAAATCCTAAAAATGCTTATTAATATTTTTAAAATAAGAAAAAAAAGTCTAACCAGCGTCAGTCTCTTGGAGATCCTTTATTTGAAGCGTAAAGAGTGAGCTGGACTGGTCGAATCGAAGACTGAATCGACTGTCCCGAATGATAAGGGTACTACCAGAGGAAATAATTAAAGGATTTCCTTGACTTGAAGTATCTTTCTTGATCCAGATGACTGGATAATCTCGAGCAAATTGAACTGAGCATTCCAACTCCACCGTTCCTCCAATGTCTTTTATCTGTTCTTGTGATATGAGAGAAATTGTAGGTGTCCTTTGAGCATCTGTCAAAAATTAATTTTAAAAATTATAATCATACACATTATTGGCAATAAAGTCATTATAATGACAGCATTAAAAATAAAATTTCTTATAATTCTACAACTAAATCTTTCTATATGGGGCTAAATACTCTGCATGCACCACCACATAAGTATGAAAAGTGCATACTTATTCCTTGTGTTGATGGTTGTAACCAAGAGTTACAAAATTAAATCAATAAGATGAAAAACAAAAACTTTGATATATTGTACAAGGAAAATTTACCGGATGGACACAAGTGAACACAGACACAAATCGAGAGGATCACAAAAATATTCATCGTTGGTTCTTGTCCCTTCAGTGTGTGTGTATATGTGTGGGAATAAATCGCAGAATAAGGTAAAATAATTATATTATCCTCCTTCCTGACTGACACTCTTTATGTGACACACAAACGAGAGAAAACAAAAAATGAGAAAGAAACAGATTACTGATTGTGCCGTCACTCCTTGACTAAGACACAGTGGATGTTAAAAATCAGTCGTGATTTGATTACTAGGGCACCCAGAAACGGTTCAGCAAGTCTTGGTTAAAACGAAAAACCGCAGGAAGTATAGAATTCTGTCGTTGTCAAGTTGTGAAAAAAGACGAAGCTGCATCTCTCTGAAAAATCGCCGCTCCCTAACCGCCCCAGGCTCAAAGTCCTTAGAAACATCTGCTGTGGACTCTCTTTATTCTTATGTTGTTGTGCTGCAGCTGCCTGTATAAAACACATCATAATTATTATTGTTATTGAGCAAAAAAAAAGAGAGAGGAATAATTGAAGAAGAAGAAGACACTTGTTAACTGATGAAAATGCATTCCTCCTTACTATTCCAAATCATCACATACTTTAACATTTACTACCTCGTTGTCTTCAATCTGACTGAACTCATCCTCTATGTCTTTAAAGGGTCGAATCTTCCATATCCCACCAGTTATGCGGTATGTGACATTGTCATCCTAGTTCTAGCAGCTCTCCTTGAACTTCTTCGACTTGACTTGGGACGAAAAGGAAATCTGACCGAGCATCAACTCCCTATCATTGCCTGTCTCGCTCTTACGATCCCTTGTACTTTGGCATCCGTCTACATTCTTATATGGCAAACCTATGTTCTTCGTATAGAAAGTATTTTAATTTTCTTTGCATTCGTTTTTCATGGAGTTGAAATCATCTACTGTATTGTTCTGGCAATTGGTTTTACTAAAAAATCTACCCTTCGATAATATTAAAATCTTCAAACTTTTTTTTGCTACGTTAACAATCCAACACGCATAGCCTACGGTGCCAGTGAATCATTTTTTAACTCGTCCTTTGTTGTGTGTTGAATCGTCAGTGATATTTACTACAGATATGCGAAACTGTATGAGTCTACCACTGTCAAGTATTTTTTCTATTGTAACAGATATTGTAACTGTACAGTAAAATCTTTCTAGTCTAAAGAATACTATCTGTACTTTTTGTAAATTATGACTTTATATTAGCATTAAAAAATGTAAGAATAAAGTAATCAACTTACTTTAAACATGTTCATTACATTGGCAAAATAATCCATTTCATAAGGCGTGATATTGTCTCCGTACGAAAATTTTAATAAGTAAGCAAAGTTGTAGGTAACATTTCCGAGAGATATTTTTGAATTCTCATACTTTGTAAACATTATGTTTACGCAATATTCACTACACGTACATTATTCGACCAGTCATAAGCATTGGTACAGAAAGAAAAATATGTGCCTATGGTTGTTGTTTGTAGAAAAACTTTGTAGCAGCAATGACTGGATTGACGACTGTTGAGCTATATTGTAATGATTCATCATTAATTCAATGTAATTATAATGCGTACAATTACTTTTGCATAGGTAATGCATATTCGGTAGTATGTAAATTCACATTCGTTCACCACGAAGTGCATAATACATTTGTCGTTAGTACAAATAGATAATAAATTGAGCCTAAATTACTTTCTTTGTCCTTACACAATTGATTTAAAATTATTCTCGTCTCGGAAAATAAATCATTTTGAATGATCACTGAATATAGTCCTTACATGGTATAAATAAAAAACGAATGGTTATTTTTAAAAAGTAAAAACTAAATAAAGTTACCGAACAGGTATATCGTTGAATTTCAGACCAGTGCTTCCATATTTTGAAAAAGTGCTCTCACATACCATACCAGCACAGTCAAACTGTACACCTGTTTCCAGTTCTTTTCACGAAATAATAATTGAAATTCTGAATTACACATTGCAACCACTGCTGGGAAAAATAAAATACACAATGAATTAACAAACACAAGTCATCTTATCATTAACATATCACTTCATAATAACTATGCAATTCACGGTATCATAATATAAATTCATTGATATGTGGTATAGTAAATAAATAAATAAATCATTACTAGTATAACAGCACCAATAAGTAGAGAAAGATATTATGCAGAGTCTGAACATAGGTATAAATACTACAATAAATATGATAGTGCTTGTAACTAGTGTAGATTGTCCTGTCATCATAAAACTTAGTCTATTGTAGCTTAACCATAAATTAAACTATAATTATTACAGTGATACTTAGTGTAGTCCACAACATTCTATTAGTAAATGCTAATTACAATGCGCGCGAATAAAAACAACTAGTACCTATGCCTATCTCTACATAGGGTTAAGGCTTTGTACGTCAAGATAAAGCCTATTCTTATACTATGGTACTTCATACTAAATGCACAAGTAATAATAATATCCTCGAGACTTAAAGTTATTTGTGTCCAGTCAAAATCTCAAAGATTGACCAGGAATCAAGTTATCAGAATACATTCTCGTTGACAATTTGTCAATACAAGTCTGTCATACATTACATAAACGGTAAGAACTTTTTTCCCGTCCATCATAATATTTACATACCACCTGTGGGTTCAATTTTTACATTTAAAATTATGTCGCGCAAAGTTGGGTAAAAGTCAGCGATACGATGTTATTCACGTTATTTTTGTTGTCGGAAACAACAAAAATATAAAAGAAATGATTGAAACGTTGAATCATACTTTTGTCGTGGAAGAGATGAGAGTTGAAGGAGTCGAACTAGCTTTTGCCCTAATTTGTTTGAGTCGATACGAACAGTATATCCTGAGGAAAACGCTGAGGAATACGAGGAAAACACCAGTGACGCCCAAACCGGAGATTGGATGATTGTAAAATACACATGACAGCAAGACTGCTAGTGCCTAATTAAAATAACAAATAAATACATTATTTTTTAACTGATAGAAAATGACACATAAATTCAATATATTATAAACATAAGAAATAGGTAAAAAACTCACCTGTCGAATTGTCATAATTGTAATAAAAATCACAGCACCAAACTTTTCAATCGTATAGTATATGTAAAGTTGTCCAATTGCAGAGCAAAATGAGAGGATAATACAATCCAAGAAGAAATGCCGATGCTACAAAATAATTGGGAATTACTTTTGTTTTAGTCGTAATAATTTCACTTCATTTGTAAAGGGAGAATTAACGTACCTCAAGCATGAAGTAAAACGATAGTGTCAGGGTTCCTTGTTGAATTAATGAAATTCCAGTCAAAAGACAAGAGTACAAATTGACCCCAGCCATCATCCTGACGGAGGACATTCGATATGTCTTGAATAGAGAGAAAAAAAATACACAAAAAGGTCATTATATTGGAAATAATTATTTTACACTAATAAGTACAAGAAACATTTTAAATACAAATTCAAATTTATGTATAGTCAAAATGAAAATCTGTCGTCGTATACCTTGAATAGTTCACTTTGCCAATTCGATGTGAATGAGTCAAACACCATGTAACTGATGAGAATGATAAGACCAGACAAACCAACTGCTGTTGAACTTGTTGTTGAATCGTTTCCTGCTTTCACGACACTGTCCCCACTTCCAGAAAGGAAAAGTATCATGCCAAGGGAAATGAGGAGGGCCGTAAAATATTCGTAAAACTCATAAGTCTGTTTGGAAATGACTTTCCCCATCAACATGACAGGGATGATCTTACAGGCTTTTGCTAGCACCTAAAATATTGAATATTTCATAATATAAAAAATTCCCTAATGGATGACAATTTTAACTTGTGATACGGTTTAAATGATTACCTGAGTCGGGAAGCTGACGAATTTGAGTGCTTCATACTGAAACCATGAGCTCATAATATTGGAAAAAGCACAGTAAGAGTATTTGTAGAGTGGAGCCTCGCGTACTTTTCCCTTCTCATAAATACCCAAATATATCCAAGAAATGACTAGAGCCAGGATCCTAGAAAGGAGTAACAAAAGTTGTAATTATTAGTACTTGACGCCTATCTACCCCATTGTTGACAAAATAACGTGTGTTCTGTTGGTCATTTACCTGTTAATAAATACTAAAACAGTAAAAACAAAACGAAAGCAATTTATTATTAACAATTCTTGAATAAAACTCAATGTCATTCGTAATCAATAATACAGTGATTCTTACCTAAGAACTGAGAATCTGTAAATGACTCTCCATCATAACGCTGGGTCATAATCTTTTCTTGCAGAAGACCTGTACAGACGTATTTGATTAAATAAGTAAAGTACCTAAGTAAGTATCAGGTACATAATTTACCAATCACATTTATGATTAACTTACCCCATACTAAGTATGAACCTTGTAGACCAGCAAAGCAGTAAATCAACAGTCCTGCTGTCTTTGTAAAAGAGGATAACTCTGTCCCGGAAGCCCCTGATTTGATCACATCTCCCAAAAAATTGTCACCATCCGGACCGTAGATGCAAACTTTGATCATAGGCTAGAAAAATCAGGAAACATGATATGAAGATTGAATATAATCTTTTCTGAATGGTTAATGCACTATTATCAGACATTACTTTCGTCTAACTTCTTTGAAATTAAGGTTAATTTGTAAGTAATCTTCATCAACATAGTATTTATCATAAAGACTTTTTGACATGAATTTGAGATTTCTTAAAGTAGTATGTAGTGGTAAAATTATGTTTACAGTGTATACAAATTTTTACTTATGAAATGTTAGTAAATTTTAAGCATTTTTTCTAAATGTTCACATTTATGTGCAAGCGAAAATAAAAATAAACTTACCCATAAGAAACCTTTGCCTAAATAAATACAGAAAGAACGACAAACATTTATGATTTTGAAGTAAATAACTTGATTCTATTCGACGAGTATCTATGATAAATATTCAGGGACATACTTGTTCTGTCAATATAATTTGTCTTGTTGATGTACTTGAAAATTAAATAGCCTGGAATGAAAACAACGGCATAGCCTGAAAGATTCGAAGTCAATCGGTACAACCAGGATGACGTCTTGACATCTCCACTGGCATTTTGAAATTGGTATGCTGCCAGGAACAGGACTCCAGACGTTGTGAACAATATTAGACTTTAACAAATAAACAAAAACAAGCAATATAAATAATAATCATAACTTTGCAACAAAGTCTTTGCTATGAAATTAAAATGTAAGAGATTTTATTGACTTACCAAATAGAAATATCCAAATGATTTGAATGACGACTGACAGTCATAATTGCGTCTACTTCTTGTCGTCAGTCAAGGAAGAAAACTTTTAATTATAATATGAATATGAACTGACTGAGAAATATGACATGGAACATTTCTTCAGAGTATAAATTGACTTTGTGAAGAGTCCATGTTTGTTCACCAAAAAATAGGAATTTTGTGGAACAGAATTAGGACAGTCAGTGGTTGTACCGTTACACTAATTATAATTTGTGATTACGTAAAGTAAGATAGATGATCATAATTGGAATATTTTCAATTCACATCTGTCTTCTCTCTCCACCCGCTACGGAAACAAGTCAGTCTTTGCGTCCACAGATTATACACAGTGTACATACAACGGTTGTATTACAACCCACCCTTCTACCTACAAGTTAATCTGCATGTAAAGTATATGATATGAAAAACCTCGCAAATAATGCCAATTATAATAGAATTAAGATAATATCAAGTTATATGATTGACGCAAGTATCAAGTAATATGTACACGATAATATAATGTCTCAGAAAATGCCAAAG
>WJFB01003394.1:0-13388 GCA_009870185.1 Pygmarrhopalites habei | reverse complement strand
GGTCCCTACATTACTCAGAGACTTCAATTAAACATTTTAAACGTGTTTTTAACGTCCCAGAGTAATTTAAAAGTCAATATCTGGCCACCCCTAATTTTTTAGATTTTTATGCTATTTCTTAATTGTGTGCGAAAACGACTTCAAATCGAGCTTCTAAGCATTCAGAAAAGTTTCTTTTGGTGTTTAGAATTATTTCCAGGTCAAATTGGATTGAACGAATCCCAAATGTTTAATACATTCTAGCTTTATACAATAAGTATCCTATTAAAAATTAGGAAAGTTTGAGCACTTGTAAAGAATTTTTTGCAAAAAATATCGGCCGGTGGTACAATGGCAAATGGAATCATATAAATTGCTCTGCGGACGAGTGGGACGAAGTCCCGCTTGTTTGTATACATGGATTAGAGTGGTTCACATTTAAAAGAATTCATTTCAAGTCCTCGTGTCTGGATTGGATGACAAGGACGATTGTCCTGACAAGAAAACATCTGTTCTGTTTTGAACAAAATTAAATACAGAGCACGCGGAGTCGTCATCTTCTACATATGTAACTCTCATCTTCAACTGTGTGTTGCGTGTGTGACTCCCAAAAATAAGATTTTTTTCAAGATTGTTAAAAATTCATGCAATTCTCTTCCTTTCAGACTGTATGTAGTAGTGAATGCAGTTCTTTAGCAAACGGAAAATCTTTGGTTTCTGCCAAAAGTTTCACACGGTTACTTGAAAACCAAGGACCAAAACCTGTATAAACAGGATCTGTTTTTAAACCAAAAGTTGTTTCTTTCTCCCTCTCTCTTCATGTATGACATAATACACATATCTAAGTGTTATATCATCTCTCAGTTCTCAATCTCCGTTCCCTTTTGGACCACAGTTTCTTTTGGCTGTACAGCAGAGCATTTTTTAATGTCTCGAATACTTTATTAATCTCAAAGTACTTTTTTCCAAAGAGGAAATGTGACTGTTACTTACGTAGGTAAAGAAGGGAGGGAATGGGTCTCAGCCATATTGCGTCTACAGAGAGAAATGGGATGCCGGGGCATGGGCGACAAGGAAAGTTCACAATATTTTCTAGACCCTGTCAAACTGTGCATAATGCTATAGTACGGTACATAATGGAGACTGAGAGTGAACGGTGATAGTCAGTTATAAATCACTCCTGTATTCTCCACGGCATACATCTTTGCATTCAGTGTTGGAGTGACACGTGAGGAAGTCTATTACAAAATATGCGTCAACGATGAGTTATTAAGCACCTGCCTCCTCTTCCTCTATCCCTCTTCAATAATACTGGGGAGTGAAAGGGTGTTCCGACATGATGTGAAGGTGTGTATGCAAGAGAGGATAGATGTAGATATCTTTGAACACAAAAGAAGACACCAAAATATTTCAACAGACTCACTTTACTTCCTGTCTGTTGGCGTGTCTACAGAGGAATAAAGAGAGAGTCGAAAATAAACCTTATCTTTGTGCATTCTACTGGAAAAGTATAGTAATATGTGTATGCGTGTGTGTGGAGGTATATGGCTGGTGCTAAAAAATCCTTTATGTCTTTAATCAGTGACTGAGCTCCACTTACTTCTTTGAGCGAGAAAGGGAGAGGCTAGTAGAAAAAAATGGCAAGGGAGAAAATGGGAGACCCAACTGGGAGAGAGAGGGAGAGACACACACAGGGTAGTACAACATGCGGCAGATCGACCTGGAGAGATGAACATTTGAAAAGATGAATAGAGCGAAAAGAGTGCGAGAGAAGGGAGAATGCCTTTTTTATCCTCATCCACGCGGCTTATAATTTATATTTAGCTATTTTTATACATACAATTAGTTGGCAGGAGAGTGTACATCCCCTTTAATGACTACTGCCATGCCGTGCGGTCGTATTTGACTTGCTACAACTCCTACTACTACCACCTCTACTACTATCACAGTTGATGATTGGGGTATCCGAAACCTACTTCCTTCATCTCATCATGAATCTTCACAACAGTGGAGTATTATTATTACTGTCTGTTTGAAGAGACGAGTTGTAGAGTGGAGAACAGAGTCCGGATTCATTTCATTAGGGCAATGAAGTTGTACACAGCAACAACAGCGTCAGATTGTTTTTTTCACAATTTCTACACTATTTCCTTCTGCGCGCTTTCGCAGTGTGACTGATTCTCAACTTTATCAACGGCAATTATCAATTAGTTGTAGTATTTTTACTTTGTGGAGTCTTATGGAATTCTAAAGTGCTTTGCATATACACACACACTCTCTCTCTGCCTGAGATATCAGCCTACTTTCAGCATAGACTCGAGTGAACGTTTAGCACGTTATCAATCACATCTCCCTCCCTTGTCAAGACAAACACACACACAACCATGAATCTAAATGACAAGGCACCGTCCGCCATGGCCTTGTTAGCCGCCCAACGCTACGACGCTTCGGACAATTCCTCCTCAACGTTGAACATTCGAAAGTACCGGAAAACTGCCAGTTCATCCACATATGACGACAATTTTAATTTCGGCTTCAGTTTTTACCAACCAATGATAGAGTATCTGGATAAAAAATTGATTGGACTTCAATCAAAATTGGATGAACTCCCTCATCTTCCGTACTTGAATGAACGGGGACTTGTTCGGAACAGATTTGGAGGGAGTTTTCGGGAAACAGGGACTAAAGATTCAAGTGGTGGAGGGACGACCACCAGAAGATCTCCACAAAGAGTTCGTTCTTACACAGAGAGAGACTTTAGGAATTTAATTGAAGCTTTCGATGCATCTCAGAGAGAGAAACAAAAGAGGAATGAACAAGCAGCATCGTCATCGTCATCCATCATAGGGAATGTGAGATCTAGATTAGCTCGGAGAAATGTATCCCCTTCCAGTATCTCGGGTCAGTACTCCATGAGTAAACAATCAATTAGACAAACACTTCTTCCACCAAAATCAAGTGACAAGGATAAAAGTTCAGCATTGACAACTCATTTACCTCCATCTGGATCCTCACATCATTATCATCCTCCTTCTTCACATCCTCCTCATTCTTCTGGTACAGAGGAAAGACTTTCGCTGGCCTCTTTTGCTGGGACTCCTTCGGTGTCTTCTGGACTTCGACGAAGTCGTTCTTTTGGTGCTTTCACGGAGAAAGCAGCCAATGATGTTGTGGATCAGTTACACACAGATGTTTTGAGAACGATTGCTGGTAAATATAGGAGTGCTGTCAGTTCTGTCACATCCAGAACAATTTTGAAGAAAAGTGGTAGTAGTTGTCTGACTAAATCTAGCACAAGTACTGCTAATCGTCGTCCATCTTCTTCAGGTGTGTCTGTCGCAGACTCTTCTTCTTCTTCTTCTTGGAGGGGACAGAAAAGTGTTCAATTTGAACCCGCACTGGATAGTCAGAGTGTTGTGGGGTCCATCAATTCTTCTGTAGAGACAACGGAGAGTCCTCTTCCTTCACGTTCCAATGAGGAGGAACTTAATTTTTGGAAAAATTTGTGGTGAGGAGTAGAAAGAGGGGTAGTTTAATCCGGTTCAGAATCATATTTAATCTGTAGACAAGTCTTGGATCATAGTTTACACACAATCTTCATCCTTACTGTTGTGTGATGAGAGTGGGGATTTATGCATTATAAAATTTATGGAGAAATTAATCGAAAATTATTCTTTATTAAATTTATCTTTTATTATGCAGCAAGCAAATGACCATCGAAATCGAACAAATAAGTGCTCGTCTTGTTGAGGCTGAAACTAGATTGAAGACGGAGATTGTACGAATCAAGAAGAAGATGCAGATTCAAATCACTGAGTTGGAAATGTCTTTGGATGTGGCCAACAAGAGTAACATTGAGCTCCAGAAGACAATCAAGAAATACTCCATCCAACTTACCGTACGTCCTCCTCCTTACTTTCTTTTCACTTCTCTTTTGTCTATTTTAATTTTGTTCCGAGATAAAAATATCCTTTCTCCATTACACACTCACACGCACACAATGAATATGATTCTCTCATTATACACACCTAAGAACCCAATCCTCCTTCCCACACACGCACAGTATGCTTTTACAGTATTGTATGACAAGAAGAGAGAGTGAGTGAGTGGGAGGAGGAGGTTTGCAATTTGTCTTCAAAATGATTTTTTGTGGGTTAATGAACTTTTCAGTCTTAACTTTCATGCCGGTATTTGCTGATTCAAAAAATGTTTTATGGGTTTAGAGAATCAATATTATTACTAAGATATGTCAGCACTTCTTTCTGTTTATTATTTTTTTGTTCGGAATCTGTAAGTTGAGGATTAGAAATGTGTCTTTATTACACATCTTGATATTTGCGTGTTGTCGCTGGGGAGTGGAAGGAAAAGTCTAGTCAGGTTTACACAGCTGGAACCGTTGAATTATCCACACTAGAGTGAAAGTACTCGTTCAAGCAGGACGATAGAACGGCGTTGATAAGAAAAGTACCCTCCTCCTCCTCACATTACTTTCCCTAGAGTTGTACAAATGTGTTGTTCCTGTTTACGGTTGAGACGGTTATACTGTTGATGCGCCGGAAGTTTGTGATTGATTACCGGATTTTTTTGACTTTTTTTGTTTGGTTCGTTTTTCTCCCTCCCTTTCTTTATGATATGTACAGGAGCTCCAAGCTCACTACGACGAGATCCAACGTCAACTCCAAATTGCACTGGATCAATATGGTGCTGCTCAGCGACGTGAGTTTAAAAAATCCTTTCACCAACTTTCACTTTCTTTTTTTGTCCTTATGCGACCAGTAAATTGTAGCAAATGAAAAAATTTCTACAATAAGGAATTTGAGTACAATGAAATTTTTGGGATTATGCAACTTTCAGGTGCTCAAGCTCTTCAAGGTGAACTGGACGAAATTCGCAGCAGTTTAGAAGCGGTAAAGGATATAGAAATATTAAAAAATGAACGACAGCATCAAAAGACATGATCGTGATTAACGTTTATGTATTTTTTCTTTGTGATAGACTTTGAGAGCTAAGCGACAAATCGAACAATCATACGAGGAAGCCCAAAGCCGTGTCAACGAGCTGA
This sequence comes from Pygmarrhopalites habei, assembly GCA_009870185.1. Taxonomy (NCBI): domain Eukaryota; kingdom Metazoa; phylum Arthropoda; class Collembola; order Symphypleona; family Arrhopalitidae; genus Pygmarrhopalites; species Pygmarrhopalites habei. The sequence continues at coordinate 8,347 of WJFB01003394.1, read as the reverse complement.
CCACAATTAATATTAACTTGCAATCTGTCAAGGTCAAGATTGAACAAGAACTTGGCATCCTCAGTGGAGATTATGATGAAGTCTCCAAGGAATTGAAGGTACATTTTTTAAATAAAAGGAATTTTTTTAAAAAAGATGAAACTCATATGAGCTAACAATATGGATTATTAGATGGCCGATGATCGCTACCAAAAAGTACAAGTTGAACTCTCACGAACCGTCGATATCCTTCACGAGGAACAAGAACGAGTTGTTAAAATCGAAAGTATCAAGAAAACGTTAGAAATCGAAGTTAAGAACTTGACCGTCCGTCTTGAGGAAGTTGAGACTAATGCTTTGGTTGGTGGAAAGCGCATCATTTCCAAACTGGAGGCCCGAGTAAGTCAAATACACACACACAAAAGTATTTAATATCTACAAAAGGAAGACAAACTAATAAAAAACATAATACGTGTGCAGCTCCGGGATATTGAACTCGAACTGGATGAGGAGAAGCGTCGCCATGCTGAATCAGTCAAAATTTTGCGTAAGAAGGACCGTCAAGTCAAGGAAATTATGGTTCAATGCGAGGAAGATCAAAAGAACATTGCTCTATTGAACGAAGCCTATGATAAAGTGAGTCACAAGGCCAACATTTACAAGAGGCAGCTACAGGAACAGGTTAGTCCATCCAGGAAATGTATACCATGTATAAAAAAGATTAATAAGGCCCATCCAAAATGTCCCCTCTCCAAACTTACTCTAAACTGTTATGTGATTAATGACTTACGTGTGTGTACAATGTAGGAGAGCCTCTCACAGACCAACGTGACCCGCGTCCGACGATTCCAGGTAGGCATTTGCAAAAAATTCATATCACGGACATACTTGGACACAAAGTTCACTAAAACTACCGAGAATTAACCATGAAATCGGGTTTTTGAATTGTTCGATAATTCACTAAAATGCAACGATAACTGAACGATTTATTTACTTCTGGATTCCAGAGAGAGTTGGAAGCAGCGGAAGAACGGGCGGATTCTGCAGAAAGTGAGTCATTACTTTCTCTTTTATTGAGAGAGAAATTTTGTCAGTCATATTTTTCAGTTGATTGTCATTTTAAAACTACTTTTTCTTCGTCTCCTTGTAGGCAATTTGTCCCTCATCCGGGCCAAGGTAATTCATTCAATCAATACTAGTAACGTTTCTCAGTAACAACGATAAGCAACAATTAGTTGTTACTGATTGTGTGTCTTTGTTTTATTCACAGCACCGATCCTTCGTCACCTCCAGTGTTACCCCTGGTGCTGGAGGACAGGTCTATGTCGTCCAAGAGACAAGGACAACTGAACAATACTAATTTAAATCTTTAGTCAAATTTTTTCGTCACCAAATCAAAAAAAAGAGGAGGAGGAAGAATGTGAGAGAAATAAAAAAACACATGTACGTCGATATCGTCCTTTTATTGACGTGATATATCTTAAACTGCAATTGTATATTATTGTATTGTCCCAACCTACACTTTTCGATTGATTGGCTGTATAACCTTCAAAATTTACCCAAATGAACAATCCCTTGATTATGTCGTGCTCTCATTATTAGGTGCTGTACTAAGTTAATATTGTGTTACGTAAACGTTGCATAAATGAGGATATGTATCATATAATGTAATATAAATATACACACGTGGCCCCAAGATAAGAAGTAATATATAACTGCAATTTATTAAACTGTATACAATGTGATGATGAGATGATGATGATGTGCCTTCGCCAATTAAAATATCTTGAATTCAGAGTCGTCCTCCCACATAACACATCCATCTGTCCACTCACACCCACGACACACACACATACACACACTCACACAGACACACACAACCAAAGCAAATCCATGTCCGTGTATGTAAACGCTTTAAGTAATTATGGAGCAATTAAATACTCAAATGATTAAATTTAACAACAACAGAGTCAGAGTTTTTGAATATTAGAAAAAACGCAGTAACTTTAGGCTTCTATGTATTATTATTACAAAGAGAGAATAGTGTAGGGATTCCAAATATACAAGAAAACAGGATTTCTTCTGTATAAATGTGTAAGGAACGAAATTTTTTTTTGAAATCTGCATTAAATATGCAGTTAAGGCAAAACGAATCCAGGACGCTTAGAATGCAAACAGGCCAGGGGTAGGTGTATTATATCAAAGTCAATTTACGACTTTCATAGTAGAGCTTAATTAAAAAAATCACTTGTACAATTTGATTTAAGTGGTTTATCGTGAACGTGTGAGCATTTTATTTTTAAAATGAGAAAAAAATACTTTTATGGCAATGCAACGCTCATAACAACTAAAAAACTGATTGAACGCATTTAATATAATATATTATACTGTTCGAGACTAAAAAAATATACACAGATATTTAGAGAAAAAGATAATACTTTGTCAACTATGAATATATAATATATATACTTATTTGCGACTTAATTAATTAAAGATAATTTTTTTCCTTTTTTACTAGTTTTTTTCCTTCTCTTATTTTTTTGGCAATATCATATATTATATGCGTTCATTTCAACAAAAAAGTTTTTTAAAGCGTGAAACAACATACACATTCATATTATATCATTATAAAATTTCATTAATTCAGAAATTTACTACACAGAAATATTTGCAAGAGCATATTCTCAGAGAGAAAGTTACTTTCTCTTTATCATCTTAAAAAGACGAAAAATGCATCAATTCATACCAAGAGTCTTTTACTAAGTCAGCATAATGTATCATATGGGAAAACATCTTAATTTGAAAAGTAATTTTGAATTTTGATAAAGAGAATTTCATAATTTTTTAATCAGTGCATAATTGATGATTTAATTAGTGCAGCGAAAGGGAGTAAATTGAAGTAAACGAATCGTGTTGTAGATTACATTGGAAAAGACCGGCAAAATGGTTCAAAAATGTTGGACTTTGAACTTTGTCCTTTTTTTTTTATTGTAGATTAGACTGTGTAATACATTTGATAGTTTAGTTTAGTAGAGATTATATTACAGTCAAAACTTGAGTCATCGCCCCTCATGTTTTCCAAGGTGAAATTAAACGCTAATATTTTGCTTCGTCTAGTTTGAACTGTGTAAACACATTCCTAAGGTGGAAGGAAATATTTTAAGTAACTGGGAAAGTCTTTTGAGTTGATGTAATCTAACAACAATATTACATCTTAACTAATTTCAGGTGATCCACATTCGCTAGAGTCACAATTTTTGGTGCTTTTACTGACTAAAGTTGATAACTAAGAAGAATGGCTACAAGGTAAGTAAATTTTTAAAAAGCTGACAATAATAATTCTTAGTAGAAAGCTTTGTTGCGCAAAATACTTAATTTCCTGTCAAATAGCATGACTTTTATTAAGCCTATCTATTTATTGCTTTGAGCAAACGAGTAAGGTATTTTAATCAGAACTATCAAGTATTAAAAGTAAAGAATGTTGTTGTTTTTTACACGCACACAGCAACTCCCAAGTTGTACATAATTCTGTCCCACCACCAATCTCGTTTGCTAAAGCTGCTGCAAAAGGACCCACTGGCCCTCCGGGTACCAATTAATAAATTGGACAAATTGTTTAACTCAAAAGACAAAAAATATAAATTGATTTATTTCATTGTTCAAGATTTCTTTCTCTTAGTGAGGATTACTCAGCAACCAAGCACTTCGGCTCAAACTGACCCTTCTAACCTCCCACAACTAAAAAGATGGCCAAAGACGTCAGACCCAAAATCCCTCAAAAAGTTCTTGGAAGAGGAATTGAAGAATAAAGAACATCTTGCTTTATTCAAAGAAATTTCTGTACCTAGTGGACAACAGAAAATTGTCATCTTACTTCGTGGGATTCCTGGTTCAGGGAAATCAGTCCTGGCAACTTTATTGGCTGGAGTTACCGACAACGGTATTATTTTGTCTGCTGATGCTCATTTTGTTGACGGCAGGGGTGTGTATAATTTTAAAGGGCATGAACTGGGAATTGCTCACGAAGGTGTACAGAAGAAATGTAGGAATGCTATGGAAAGTGGGACAAGTCCAATCATCATCGATAATACAAATACCATGTGCAGCGAGATGTTACCTTACGTCAAAATGTCTATTACCTTTGGTTACGAACTTCGTCTAGCAGAACCCATTACGAATTGGAAGTCTAATGCAAAAATATTGTCTCAAAAGAATGTACATGGAGTACCTTTTCAGAAGATTAAACAAATGATGGAGAGATTTGAGACTGTCACTCCAGAGAGATTGATTCGTATGGCCCAAGATGAATTGAAGAAGCAAGACAATTTGCTAGCTTCCCTTGGTAGGCTAAAATTGAGTAATTGAATTTTGACTGACAAGCAAACTTTTCCCTATAGATGACATTTTGTTGTACAAGTCAAGAATGTTCAAATTTTAAATTTTGATTTTTTTAATAATAATTCCTTAACAATTTCCTTCTTTCTTAGTGAATTTGAATGAAATGTTTGTATCGAATTTAAAGTCAACCAAAGTGTGCTTTCTACGGTAAACCGATTGCTTGTGAGATTTTTGTAACCATTATACATTTTTGAATCCTGTAAAATCACGTTCAGTACCTTTTATTGTAATGGTAAAACTGAACGAACTAGTTTATTCTCCTATGACCAAGTATATTTGTGGAGACAAAAAAAGAAGTACAAAACTTGATCTCTTTGAGAGTGACGAGTTTGTCAATTTGTGATAATGAACGAATTATTGCATTTAAGAGAGAGTTTATATTAAATATTTTATTACTTTGTTGTTGTGTGTAAACCTGATTTATATTTTCTTTAAAAATTTCTTCTCCTCGAGCCATAATGTGCACATTACAAAAATAAGTGGACTGACAACTAGTCAGAAAAAACATTTAACGGAAACATCAAAATGGCGTCATTGGATATGAGTATATCTCAGCCTTCACAATTGTCTGAATCTTATGAAACTTGATAAAATGTCTGTCTGACAAAAAGAGATGTGTTTCAAGACAAGAAGGATGACTGGCTGAAAAATGGAGAAAAGTTGACAACCGTGAGATGTTCTTGTCAAAAAAAATTTCAAAACTTTCTTACAGTTTTCATTTAAGGAAATGAAAAGAAAGCACACGATCAATATTTAATTTTACTTATCTCTGCGCTAACACAACCATTGTGTATATTTTAATCTCTAATTCAGGATCTATGATTCACAGCCAAAAAAATTGACTACAATTAGCATTAGTGCAAAATTATTAGTTGAAACAAATGTGTGCATGATTTGGAGTAGTCATTCAAAAATCAAGGTATATTGATCCTATTATCTATTATATCCATATACGATATCCTATTATCGTAAAAGGAAAAGCTGTACAAAGTGCAACACAAATGGTTCAAAGAATTTTTCTAAAAAATATGGTATTGAAAAAGACAATATCTTTTTAAAATGACGATCCAAGCGCAAAAGAAGTGTATGAAGTACATAAGAGAAATGGCAAAAAATTTTAATCGTTCCTATGCACTCTATTATTGTGTAATGTATGTATTGTAGTATGTACCAGACTGGAGGATACACTTGCACAACAAATATGCATGGTTAAAAATGTACGGAATGGATGGAATATCCGAGTGGAAAAAGTTGGATGATAATAATAGTGTCTCTTTCATCTCATTTTCCTCCGATTTGCTCAGCGTCCGCATCTTTCCTTTGAGGAAATCCTGAATCGTTTGATATTGGCATAATTCCTCCTCCCTCTCCTCCTCCTCCTTTGACGTTTGGCACATTCACTTGAAAAGAATTTTTTCTCCTTTTTTTCTGAAACTCAAATTTACATGGTACAGATCCTCCTGCCCCTCTGTATTCAACATTGTTATGGTACATGTATATCCGTCCCACCCAACATTATACAAAAAATGGGGTTTTGTACATTACATACAGAGCTGCAAGTGGTCGAGTAATTTTATGCCACTCTTTCCTCATCCACACTTTTCACTTTGAGTATCTACGTAGCAAAATTTGGCCATTTAAAATTGAACCTCTGTACAAACACATGAACGAATAAAAACAATACACATAAAAACGACGCAAAAAATTTACTGTATTGCAAAGATGAACTGATTTTACTCAATAAAATGCTGTCCATATGACAAACAAAATACAAAATGGTGGGGGGTATCAGGGAAAGGAGGAGAAAATAACCGTCAATTATAGCGTGTCAAATTTCTTTGGGGATTAGGCTGGTCTCTTATGAGCACCCATTGACTTATTTAACACATCATACATCTTTTGAGAAGAAAATCTCTTTTAAAAATTGAATTTCGAACATGATGTTTCAGTGAAATTCTGTAAAATTGTGAGAAAAAATCCTGATAAAAAGGACACACGAGGAATACATATAAATTTCGTTTTCGGTGGTTTCATCGCTAGTGTGATGTGTGTACATTTTTTGTGTGTGGGTGAATCATAACGGCTCCATTTCTCCGTATCATCCCCTCTCCCCTCCCTACCCAGTATCACAGAGAAGGAGTAAAATTCTGGACGATGTTGTGGATGTTGGAGAATACTACAAGATACTGTGTTGGCACACACAAAGAGTTTATTTACTCCTCGGCAAACGATAGACTCGAAGGGAGAGAGAGAAGGGACTATAGTGATAAGTTGTAACGCTACACACAGACTCACACACTGGGGGTTGCATTCTGGAGAGAGAAGTGTTTATGACGGATATAGACTGGGCACTGCCGAGAAAGAAGGGAGAGACACACAGTGCTGTGAGGGTAGTACGCGTCTCCATGTCATGAAATGGTTTGGCTGGGAGGAGAATGAAATATTGCCAGTAAAGTTGAAGGCGAGATAGGCTCCACGGGGAGTCCGTCGTTATCTCTCCGAATTTCTCTCCTCTCCATCAACAAGAATAACACTTCCAATAAGGTCTATTGAATCATGTGTATACCGAAAGGGGAGTACATATAAGACCGTCTCCTCTTACACACACACACAATCACTTTCTCCTCTCCGAGACTCTACCAAGATATTTAGATGAGACAAGGAGAAACTTTCTCTCCCGCCTCCCTTTTACTTTGCTACGCTATGAACAACCCCAGACCAAAAGAAAATTCTATCTTCCCAAAACTTACAAGTGTGTGAGTGTACTGCCTTTAGCTATCATTTCAAAATTGAAAAGGCTAACTTTGGTAGGGAGGAGTCATTTAATTTTGCATTAAGATTAAAGGCAACAAAATGTTGATAAAAATACATGTCTACTCTCTTCTTCCTCGTCTAGAGAAAGAAAGGAGCGAAACTCCATTTTCATTTTCTAGACTCTCCTCAACTCTTTCTACACACCTTTTATAAAGGGAGGAAGAAAAAAGAGTTGTCTTCTACATCTTCAACAACTCTGTATAAGTTTCTTTGTATACGCCATCCCAGCTCAAGGTTTTTCTCTCTCTCGCACAAATAAAGTTTCGATACTTTTCAGAATTAAAAGCCAGGAATTTTATGGACCTTTTGATGGAGCTGGTCAGAAAGATTAATGATGAAATGCTAATAGTCACCGAGGCAATTCATAATCTGCTTTCCTTGCGATGAAAGCCCATGATATTTTATGTGAAAACTTTTATGGAAAATTGAAGTAGATTTGGATTTGTCACAAAAAATAATCATTTATGATGCCACATAATAATTATGTATTTAAAAAAGATCAAAGAATTAGACTGACGGTACACTTGACACAATTAGGATTATTGTCTCTGAAATCAAAATTCGAATACTTTATTATTCAAAACACAGGAAGTTTATCAGAAGAGCAGTTTGGAAAGAAACAAGAGGGACAATATATTTTTTGTATGGAAAGTTAAAATATTTCAAGGATGTTCATAAAGGAAATATTTTGACTAGGAATTTCCAGGCTTATTTTTATTCACAGGAAAATTACCATCATCATCCGAGCCCGAAGTAGTTGGTGTGTGTGCACAGTATATTTTTGACAAGAAATGAGCATATGTTAAAAAGTGCAGTGTAGAGCCAAGAGAAGGAAGAGAGAACAAAAAACGGGGGAATCTTGGCTCAAACGACACATGAGAACACACACACACAAGGAGGAAGCTGTGTATTCAATGTACTATAATCTGGGGGGATTGGTAGTGCATAGGAACTTCGGTACAATGATGCAATAGCACAAAGAGATGAGAGGAGGAGGGGGGATTCAGCATCAACTCGAGAGAGGAGGGAGAAGAGAAGAGAAAGGGGAATCTCGAGTGTGGTGCATGCGTTGAAATTGAGTCGAGTTATTTGAGCCAATAAGGACGGTCTTTTCTTTGTGTGTGTGGAATTCCCCTCTCTAAATCTTCCTTCCCCT
>WJFB01003393.1:0-13394 GCA_009870185.1 Pygmarrhopalites habei | reverse complement strand
TCACTAATATTAAGAACATAACGTAACATAGGTAGCACAAAATCAAAGATGTCTGACATTAATGAGGACATTACAGGAATGTAATAATAATACATTACTTTTGTTGCTTTTCCTTCTTGATTCTTCTGATTGTCAAGAGGTTGTGAGCAATTCCCTCCAGGTAGTCCAAAGGCTCAAGATCCTTCCAGGATTTCGCCAACGTAATTAAACGTGTATCTAATAATTCATATTTCATATTACCTTGAGGTTCCTGACCCGCAAGTTTTCTCTTCCCGTTATCTTCGGTCGGACTTTGCTCACTCTTCAGGACTTTCAGGAGGCTAAAGTGGCGAGATATTTAAAAGTTGATAAAAAACTTAATTTTTTAAAGGACACCGCACTATCCTTATGGAAATTACCGCTCTGTCCAATTTGAATTAAACTAGGCTCATTTTGTTCAGAATTTCATACTGATCATTTTTGTTCATGGCACCTAAAAATAAAAGTTTATAATGGGGTCATAGAGAAATGTTCACTGTTTGACCTCTGCCAGGGGTCAAACTCTTCAATGACCTCTGGAGGTCATCCCTTAACAAGTTCTGGTATAAAACCAACGATAATGTTGTCCAGAATATAATTCTGCCTCTTCCTGATTTTTTTGAGAATATTTAGTCGAAAGCGGTGGCCGCCAGAGGTCAGATTGTAAAGTGGCCTCAAATGACCCCTGGAAGTCAGGAATGGAAGTTATTCACTATGACCATAATGGGGTGAACCTTGATAACAAACCTTGATCAGGTGGGTACGGGGCATCTTTTTACTCAGTTGCAGAATTTTTGGTGGGAAACTGAATTTTTGCCCATAAGGCGTAATCATGACCTACAAGTCGTGGTAGCGAGTGACCCAACGGTTAAAATTTTTAGGTGCCATGAACAAAAATGATCAGCATGAAATTCTGAACAAAATGAGCCTAGTTTAATTCAAATCGGACAGAGCGGTAATTTCCATAAGGATAGTGCGGTGTCCTTTTAAAATTAAAAAATAATTAAAAATAATAATTAAAAAACAATCTAATTATAGGGATTAAGATAATTGAATATATTACCTTGATACACTAAGATGGCAACAGTTTGTCTTGTTATTTAGTTTGTTGTGGAATCCTTCCACAGGGTTGCTTGTCCTAGGGTCTTTTGATATGACCCGATCATAAACATTCCAGAGTGAAATGTTGAACCGAGCTCCAATAGCTCTGGTTCCAATATAGTATTCTCGAAAATACTCAACAACGGGAATAAGAGTGGGAAATGTTTTTTCAATATGATTGGCCAGGAGATCAAAGTAAAGGTCAACATGTGATGATGGAACGAAAGCCAGGGCTGTAAACTTCTTGACGGTGATTTCCAGTTCCTTGTTTCCTTCCTTCATTTGGCTTTTGACCTCTTGAGGAACATTCCGGAAGACTGCCTGACTGAGGTGGAAGAGGCACCCCTGTGGTGCATGATGAAAAACCGGAAGTCTTAGAGGTCACTGCATTTATTGCGGACAACTCAAAGTCCAGGATTATAATTTCCGGCTCGAGCAACACCTGCCATGTACAATTGATCAATACAATTTGCGAGAGAAGATGAGTATGAGTTTTTTAAAATTCATATTTTCCAAAAATTTCGTGTGATTATTACATGTGGCAAGAAGACACTTGTCAAATACATTTGGGAAAAACTCATTGGGATTGCAAATGTGAACAACCATTTAAACTGCATTTCATTCCATCTGAAGCTACACTTGAAAAAAAATTAGCACGACAACAGTGGATAAAAAAAATAAATAGAAAAAAATCTCTACCCAACTCTGATTGGGCCGTAATTAATAAATTTAAAACATAGGTTTACATTTTCCTTTCGGGTCAATACAAGTATTATTTCCACAAAATATGTGTACAATAAATTTGTTCCTATTACATCAGGTATGCAGTATACATTTTATTGACGGGATGCCGACTTCTACTCATCCATACCCTGAACTGAATCTCGGATACGAGAACAAGAATATTACAAAAGGCCGGTCCAAAAAAAGACAAAAAATGAAAATGAGAGAAACCAAAGGAGAGACATCATACACAAATTGCACTTTGACAAAAAAAAATAATGTTTTCATCCATACTCTGAATTGAACCTCGGATACGAGAACAAGAATATTCCAAAAGGCCGGTCCAAAAAAAGACAAAAAATGAAAATGAGAGAAACCAAAGGAGAGACATCATACACAAATTGCACTTTGACAAAAAAAAATAATGTTGATGGTGATGGTGGTAACAATGACCCATTAGAAAATACCATGAATGTGACCAATGTAGAAACTGTTTATCTCCCGTGCCCAAAATGTTCATTAGCTGATCACAACTATAATAGGCCCAACAAAGTTACTCAGGGGACTCAGACTCAGGATTGGGAATTTTTGACAGACCAAAATGTTTCATTTTGGACGGGTATGAAGAATTTGAATATATTTATGACCTTAGTGAGCACACTTTCAATGTATTCTAAACGATGTTTCACAAAAAATATTGCCTTTGAAGATCAAGTTTTGATGATGCTTATGAGACTAAGGTTGGGTCTTTTGTACAATGATCTGGCGACTAGATTTTCTTTATCAAGACACAGAGCCAGCAAAATTTGTAATTATTGGATAAATACTGTTAGTATTAAACTTAGTGACTTGCTAATGTGGATTCCCACATCCGTATTAGAGCGTTCAGCTCCAGTACATTGGCGTAACCGCTATCCTAAATTAACTTGTATTATAGACTGTTTCGAAATTTTTACAGAAAGACCATTGTAATTGTATACGAGAGGTCAAATGTTCAGCCATTACAAACACCACCAAACTGCTAAGTATTTAGTGGGTATAGCTCCCAATGGTTTAATAATATTTTTATCGCAAGTTTATTCTGGCAGAGCAAGTGCTAAATTTATTATAAATTCTTCAGGATTTCTTGACCTATTGGAAGAGAATGACATGATTACGGCCGATCGCGGATTTACTGCAGAAAAAGAAATCAAAGATAGAAAGGCTAATTTAATTATACCTTCTTTTACAAAAGGTAAACGTCAGTTAAGTAAGAATGAGGTGGTGAAAACAAGAAGGATAGCAAACGTTCGAATACACGTTGAGAGAGCCATCAGAAGAGTAAAAAGTTTCCGTATCCTCTCGTCAGTAATTCCCATTAACCAGACACAAAAACCAGATCATATTGTACGCGTAATTGCAATTCTATTTAATTTGAAATCTCTTATAAAAAAGTAAAATTATTGAAATAAAGGCTTCTCATCGAGCCGACCGTCGACATCCCAACTCAAAACTAAAAATTTAAACAAGATTTTAACTTCTCTACACAGAAGCGTAAAGTAGTGCTCCGGTCGTGACGGGACGGTATAGCCTCATCCGGTTTGGATAATGTGTAAGTTTATTAAAAAGATTCTAACATCGAAAATTCGAATTTCTAGGTCTCAAATTTCGAAAACCAAATATCTAAAATTCGAATTTTCGAAATGGGAATCTTAGAAATTCGAATTTTCAATGTTAATTTTTTTAAAAAAACTTAGACATTATCCGAACCTATTGAGTATTTGAAATACGTCATCCAAACAATATTTGTTATTTCAAAGATACATTGATTTCCGCATATGTTAATGTGTTTGCCTAATAATAAAATGTAATAGCATCAATCAAGATCACGGTTAAAAATATCATGTGTCATACTTCCGTGAACTTGAATACTTAAAGCTTGCAATATGAATAAATAAACTTAGTTGAAGAAACTCGCTGAAGCTGATCGATCAATATTTTTTAATAGAACCAAACCGGTCTCGAACCATCCGCACATTTTCTGACGGGTTGGGATGAGGCTATGCCATCCCGCCCTGACCGAAGCACCACTCTGCTCTTGTGTGTAGAGATGTATGTGGAGTTAATGCAATGTTTTCATTTATTGTGTTGTGTCGGGTCGGGGCTCGGTCCGAATAGAAGCCTTGAATAAAATGTAAGATAAAAACACTTTTGAAAGTATCAGAATTTATTCATTTATTTTATTTAAATCGTCACAGTTACATCTGAGTCCCGTATTGTATCTGGTAATTTTACTAGTTCATGTAGACTACTATTTTCATGTTGCAAAAAATTTTGCAATAATTGATCATCTGTTTTTAATCTTTTTATTTTTGGCACAGGGGTTTGCTGTGTGGCTTTCTTTTGGTTGACTCTTGAAGATGGTTTCGAAAAGTTTAGATTTAATATTTTGTCTAGCATTATATTTTTCTTTGTCCCTTCATTCCATGAGCACAGTCGGTTCGTGGTTGATTCACCTAATTGTCCTAATTCATGTGCCCCTTTGATTTTATATAGTAGAGCTGCAATGTGGGAGCAAGTTTCCCCGAGTCCATCCATACAATCACATTGTGCAGAAATCACAGTCCCATCATCACTCACGCTCGCTCCAACAATTTGTGGCTTTTGTTTGAATGCTTGAGATTTTCCAACTTCGCATTTTAGGAAAATGCTGGACGAGTTTGGCTCTCTACAACTCGAAATAGTTCCCACCTACACCGCACGAGAAATAGTAATTAATATTTTTTAACGATTTTGGACACACACACATACAAAGCATGAGATGATATGACAATAATATATTTCAAAAAATCTTACCCTCCCACTGTCGAAGAAATTAAAAGCGTCCAAACTTTTGTAAGCTTCTGATGGTAAAGAGTCAATTGTTGGTTTGTGAATTAAATAGTCTCTGATGTTTTCTAATTTTATCGGGAGCCAAAGTTTGACATCTGCAGACCATGGTCCCACGTAATTAGCAATTAATTGAGCACCCATTTTTGACTACAAAATGATGATTTTAATGTCAAAATAGAGACATTTTGACATTCAAAGTGACTATATTGTGAAAATGTGTGTGACTCAGAACACACATTTACATGCTTTTATTTTTTTTCTTGAGTTCTAAGGGCTCCAAAGGCACCGAGTCTCTGGTGATTGGCTCTTCCTGTCGAGTCACATGACTTACATATAACAATAGAAGTGTCGTCGTGTATAATATTTGAATTCTAAGAAGTATGGATTAAAACTTGGGTGAAGGAACGTACTCCCGTACACGAAACGTTTCTATAATGCAACATTTTGTCTTCTTTGAGGCACTAAAGTCCAGGGGTCAGGAATATATTAATACGAATGCGCTATGTCTGTGTACACCATAGATATATATATACATCTAAGATGTATCTAAGACATCTTAGATGTATCTATGGTGTACACTGTACACACACACAAAGGAGGAATAACTAAGATACAAATTGATATGCACAATGGTTATCATGAAAATATGCATACATCTAGGTAATACATGTCAACTTGAAACAAGTGAACAAATGAATACTACACTTTGTAGAAAATTTAAACATAGAAAATATCCTCTGGTGACCATGTACATGTGTCGAGTTGATCGGTGGCCAATTGCCAATGTGTCCAAATGTACTAGTGTCCAACTGCTTGAGTGTCGAAATGCCGGTGTGTCCAATTGCTGGTTGTACAAAATACACTGTGTCCAATTGCTAGTGTCCAAATGCTACAATACCCTACTACTCGTCTTAAATTATGCGTGGGGCCATCCTCCGAACATGACTGGGGTGAGGATTACATGAAGAGTGTCTTTGAATTCCCTGATTATCACTGAAAAATTGATGAGGAGGAGAAAGAGAAAATAGTCTTGTTGTTTCGTGGTATACTTTTACGACCTTCCTTTGTGGACACATCATACAGAGAAAAGTGGAGGAAGTCATGAGCAGGGAACCCGTAGACATATTATGTGTGCGTAGCAGGAGTTCCTTGTCATTCAAAGTGAAAAAGTATGAAAAAGAGAAAAAGAATATGTTGTGTGGAAGATACAGATGTTGACGCTCTTGTATGTGTAGTAGTGTTAATCCTATCTCCATCACCCTTTTTCTCCTCCTTCGTCAATTTAAACAGCCCGACCCGAGTTTGCTTGTCAACTAATCATGAGTTGAGAGACAGGTATAATTGCGGTTTGCTAAGTAATATCAGGAGAAGGGAGGAAAAACGACTCAGCTTTCCTACTTGAATCCCTTGCGTTGTTGTTAAGGACAAGATGGAATATATTATTGAAATTTGCACAATATCCATCCTCGATGTAGTTTTGTATATTTCCCGCACACACACATACACACAACCTCACACAATATATTTTGAACAGGGCAGGTTTAAAAGACGTATTAGAGCTCATGCATGTCAGAAGGGAAAGAAGCTTGTTTATGCAAAAAATATCTTTGCAAATCTCCTCATTTCTCAGGTGTGTGGAGGAACAGGAGCTGAGATGAGATGAGCAGTGTGTGTGTCTACATTTCTACATACATTGTAGCCAGCAAAAATAATTTAAGAGGAACAGTCGAGGATAGAAAAGGTGGTCAGGATCAAGCCACGACCATGACCAGGATTGGCCCGCATTCATTCGCATTGGCATCCATGATATTTTTTGCAATCTCTCTTTCTCTGTATCCTGTCCACACATCCACGTCTCAATTTGTGTGACTCAAGAGAAGAGTAAGAATATGTGCGTGTGGAGGTTGATACAGGTGAGATGACGTCTCACATTTATTTTGTATTATTGCTTACCTGGTGAAAAAAATCCAAAATTTTTTCTCTCTTCTCTATCTATTCCTTTTTTCTCCCCTCCTGAATATTACATGTAAAGTTATTGGACGATCGGAAAGACTGGTGGAATTCTACAGATAGGATTGCCAATGAATTTTTAATAAGGACTAAACAGCTTTTGTGGAGAGAGAAAAAGTTGGGTCAGCATCAGGCAGGAGTGGAGGTCTTGCCTTTTTTCGAAAATTACTTTTCTATCTCCTCTCTCTAACTAGGGCTGAAATGTGTGTTGCAGTATGTCATGTGTGCTCATGTACTACAGGATTTTTGTATTAGCGTCTCCTGTCTCATTACAGGTTGGAGGCTAATATATATGAGGCTGGGTTGAAGGGGAATCCGTGCAGAAAATGATGTTGAACTGTGAGGTGGTCTTCCCTTCTTCTGCCCTCCTACAATTGGGCCACAATTTTCCCTAGACTTTTTCACCTTCCTCATGTGTGCATAGGCACTAGAAATACATGTCTGTTCATGTATAATACAGAATTTGCAGTGTGTCTGCATTCACTCTGCATGGACAGAGAGAATGTGCGGGAATAGGGGTGCTCTGAGGTAATTCATGGATTTCATGGAATACATTTCGACTTTGATTCTTTTGACATGAATTTGAACCTTTAAGGTTTACCCTTCAATTGGATTGAGATTCCGTCTTCTCTTCTTCTCGTCCCCCAATTTGTTCTACCTTACCTTGCGCTTCTCTTATTTTATTCAGATTGTGTGATACGATTAAGGAAATTGGATTATTCTATGTAATTTCCTTGAACCAACATCCACATACAAAGGAGGAGAGGGACAACCCAGGATGATTGTAACGATGTACACTTATATAAGTAGAGGAGAGAGAAGGATGTCTGAAGGATTGTCTACTACTAAAGGAGTACAACGTAGTAAAGGTGGTGGTGTGTGTGCACAGACCATGTTACAGTCGAATGATCTCATATACAAACATCGTAATGATCATAATCAAAAGGTAGAGTAGGACTTGACAAGATCTTCTCTTCCTCCGTCTCACTCTCTTATTTATGGCAAGATCATGTCTTGTCTTGAGAGAAGGGAAGGAGGAGAACCGGATTTAACTAACTTTACTAACTGCGTAAAAATCCTCAGAATCAGAGTTTCAGAAAAATAGAGCACACAAGAGAGAGACAGACACACACGGGAGATTAGGATGACCGAGAACAAGAATCGGAAATTTAACGGTAACCAGGTCACTAGGGCAACCATAAAGCGAAAAACGCGATTTTATAAAAATTTCATTTTCCAGTACTGGTTGGGGGGTATAACATGTTACCCGGGTATCCACCATCAAAAATTCGTCAAAATAAAAAGCGAAAAACGCGAAATGAGAGCGATTTTTGGTCGCAAGAGCGAAAATCCACAAAAGTAGACAATGTTCAACGATTTTTCGGATTTTTTCAATGATTTTCTTAGAAAAATCACTGAAAAATAACTCGATTCTAAAATTTTTCAGCACTTTTCTAAAATTTGTTGCGATTTCCGCCCATTTTCTGAGGCCTTGAAGTATTTTCATTGGGCCAAACTCGGAATAATGGAAAATTTTGTATTCATGGCGTAAAGGAATATGCATAAAACACGAAAGCGACAACTGTCAAACTTGAAACTGTCAAAGCGACAAAAAGCGATTTTTTGAAATTTTGAAGCGAATTTTTTTCAAAAAAAGCGATTTCGTTGGTTGCCCTACAGATCACACATACATACCACACACACACCTACAGTGTATGTAACAGTGGGCAGGACAATAAAAGGAAGCTTTATAGACATTACTAATTAATTGAGGTGAATCAAATCAAAGGAGAGAGAGGGGGAGAACCTGGGAGAAATGTGAATTGCACACTATAAAACACAGTCGTAAATATTATTTCATATTCATTAAGAATGGTCACACATTGTACACACTTAGCCATTTCATGTTAGATCCTAATGGATATTCAGGATTTATGAGGGCAATTCAAAGGTCAACTGTACTTGGGGAGAGAGAGGAGAAAAAATAATTCATAAAAAAGCAGGACACAAAATTTTGAAAATGTACACCTCGGAATAAAATATTTTTTGAGGATAATTTAACACAGAAATGGAAAAGGGGGAGGTTTGAAGGTGGCAAGGTGGTGAATAATGATTAAGTCAATACATTTGCAATTTGATGACGACAAGGGCACTTGACATATCTTTGACTGGGCACTCACACACTATCCTGTCTTCCTCAATCATAACATGCAATTAATCATGAGAGAAAGGGTGTCCATTATGCAAAGTGCTTTTGTGCACACAAAGACAGTGCAGAAAATGACAATCCATTAGCCATTCTCTCTTGCGCCCGCGTGTGAACATGTGTGTGTGTTGTTCAACAAAGAGTGTTGACTCTTTTGAGTGTGTTGCGCTGCATCGGATGAGATTTACTCAACCACTTGTATTTGAATATCATGTCCACCAATCTAAATTTAAGTCCCTCGACTTTTCCCCTCTAACTCTGTCATTTTGAGACCAAATCTGGTTATGCAAAATTGAAAGACAGACAGTCTTTGCCAAACTAAGGCCCAGTCATCATCACACTTCATTGACATTTGACAACAATGACAACATAACAACTTCTGCGTGTGATAACCAGACACATTTTGTAATATCAACATTTCCACCACCACAAATTGCAATTTAACAAAGCATGGTTTTGTTGCAATGAACATATCCTAGTGTATGTGTATCACACACACACACTAGGGGAAAAAGATTGATGGGTCAGGAGGAACAGAGAAGTGTGTGTGTGTGTGTGGATTATGATGACATTGAACTACCCACGCTAAAATGATATTTTTTGTTTCCTCCTTTAGCAAGAATAGAATCTACACAATTTATTTACTGTACAGATAAGCTGAGTCCTTTGATGTGGTGAAAGTTTGTTTACTTTGAACTTCAATCAAGTTGTTCCTCCTGATAAGTGGACGCGTTGTGCACCGTCGTGTCCCTGCTTCCTCCTAAATATTAGCATTTTGAATATTAGCATTCAACTAGTAAAATACACAGACACGACGGACGGTCGTCATTAGCACTTCCTACTTGTCAATTTTTAATTTTGAACCCTCTCTCTTCATGTGTGTGTCAACTATTTATTGTAAAAGGGGAAATGAATATTACGAAAAAAGAGTTGTATTATCTTGCAGCTGTTAATAGCACGTCACGGTCGAGGTTTCGTACTGACTGCTGACTCTCTGTGTGTGGCAATTGCAATTTGTTTTACACTCCTACTCTCCCTGTCATGCTCTACAACACACTCAAGTTCAATACAGTTATGTAATAATATTATTATCTATACTCAGAAGTGTGTGTGTGAGACAGAGAGGGAGGGAGGGTAAATATTTTTATCAATCACAAACACAACTCCAACGCACAATGGCTGAGAGTCACATTACGTGTATCTCTTTGACATACAAGCACACTACAAGTGGATTTACACTTTGGATTGACACTAACTATTGTTTGCCGAGTAATTTGCAAGGAGATATAATTATTTTATTGTGTATTATTGTTCCTTCCCTGTCTCTCTCGCTCCAGAGTGAGATCCTGAGAGTATCGTATGGCATGACACACTCTGGAATGAATACGAAATTCCCGAGACCATATGGCTTGACATAGACAGAGAGATGGGGGAGAGATTGCGTAAATGTAGACAAAGTTTAAATAGTTGCTGAATGTACATATTAGCCATGTTTGTTTGTGTGTAGAATATTAAAGGATGTTGGAAGCTGCGGAGGAAGAGTATCCAATTAATTATTAGTATATAATCCTGGAGAGTGATCGTCTTTGTGTGGTTATGTGTGTCTAACATTCATGATCAAAGGACGGACTGAAAGTGCTCTCTATCTCCTGTGTGTGTGTGTCTGTCCAGGAGATAGACATCACCGGGAGCAAACTAGTGTGTCTGTCAGTGGATATGTGTATGGAGAAACTGTGGTTTGTGTGTAAAGTTTTAATCCACATCTTGCAGTCCTATCACTTTAAAGTTGATTCCTGATGAATTACTCAACGGACTTTCTCCTCCTTTTGTAATTTGATGGAACTCTTCACGACAAGATAACGTCCACAGAGACTTTTCTCTCCAAAGTTTAAAGATTTTCTTTCTCTTCCAAAAAAGTTCTCACCGGTCTATCTTCACCTTATTTTTCTCTCTCTCACTTTTACTCTCAAAATGTTATATAAAGACTTTATGTGAATGTGACTGTGAAGGAGAAAGTTGGCTAGTATTGGGGATGAGGATGTGCAAAATTTTTTTGGCGAGTCCACATAAGTCCTTAATGAAATTTCTCGCCTTCTTTCTCCCCCTCACTTTTGCTCTTTGGTCAGTTATGTGGGTGTGAGTGTGTTTTGGGAGAAAATAAAAGTAGTGTAATCTTTTTTGAAAAAGCTTTTCACCATCTTTTTTCTACCATTTTCTTGGCTCCATTTCCGTGTACCCAGTCAAAGTGAAGTGTGTGAAATGAAAAGAGGAAAGAAGATTGGGGAAATGTGATGTGGCAGTTTCGGAGTTGAGCAAGTGAGTCGTAATGGTAGTAATTTCTTATTCATTGGCTGAATATGTCCATGACTTCAGCAACAACTGTTATAGTTATATAAGAACACAATTTTTTTTATGTTTTGTGTGTGTATAATTGTGTACACAATGTGGGTGGATATGGATTGTGTGTGTAGTTACAAGGTACAAGGAGTATCTGTATGACGCTAAGTGTGAAAGTGGTGCAGGGTGCAGTAATAATAAGATGGGAGCTAGAATTTCAATAGTCACTCTTTCCTCCTTTCTCTGTGAGATTTCCTCAACACATTTTCCACTTGCACGCTTCCATGACTTCACATATTCACATGTATTAAAGGAAAATGAGCGACACAACAACATAGAAAAGAAAAAAAATCCTAATGTTATGAACGCCTGGAGAGAGAGAGAAGAATAAAATATTTTTCTTTCTTCTCTTTCTCTGTGTGTTTGCGTGCGTGTGATGCAAAAAATATTTTTGATGACAATTGGAGCACCTCTTCAAAAGAATGGAGAGGAAACAAAAATCCAAAGTATATGTGAATTCAAAGTACACACAATATCTAATAATTGTCGTGTGTGGGTGGGTTGTAGGATATGGAAAGGGGGAAAATTTGTTGATGCATCTTTGAATGGGACACTGAAGAGTCATAACCCCGTTGCCATCCTCATTCTTCAAATAAAAGTTTTTTTATGAGAGGGAAAAGAAAATAGGAGAAATATTTTTCCTCTCTAAGGGTGTGTTGTAAAGGAGAATAATCCTTTACAACACACCCTTTGATATGTCATGAGACTGAAGGGTCACTTCAAAATTCAAAGTCTTTTTCCTTACCCGAGTGCAAAAATATGGTGCACTGAAAAATTAAAAGGTAATGTCATTTCTTCATTGATTTTAATTCAAGATTCCCCTTGAAATATTCACAGAGCATATATATTACCTAATATGTATACATATTGGTAATATATATGCTCTGTGGAAATATTCATAGGTTAATTTTTCCAAAAAGAAAATTGCTCCATAAATGTCTTATCCCTTCCATTCTTTGCATTATGTAACAGAAGCATTCTTTATGCACTAACGAAACTGATGATGTTTCCGTGTCAACGGAGTACAAAAATTGTGCAAAATTCATATAAATCTACTGTAGATTTATAAAGTATAGGGCCTTGGGATAACCGTGTTTGTTTTACAAATGTGAAATGGAAGCATCTTCCATACGGATGTACCTTATGTCTACGGTAAATAGGGCAATGGAGTTGGAATATGAAAATGTTTTTGTTTTTGAAAATCCAGTGCAATTATTGCAAATGTGAGGAATAGGACATGGCTGCATCAACCCATGAATATTTAGTTCTCTCTTTCTTTAGTGTACTTATTATATTTATGGTGAAACTCAAAGTTCAAATCGAGGGTGGAATACATGAATATCAAAATTGATGGTTTGATTTCTTTTTCAAAAAAAGCCTCTGTGTGACTGTCACTGTCCTATTATAGCCATCCATGACTATGTCATCTTTTCCTCAACTTATGAATATTTTTGCGAATGTGAGAGACGCAGAAGTAAATATATAACTGTGCGTGTATGTATGTACAATATCACATTGATTGAGAACTGTCGTTCAGTTTCTGTTCGTGTTTGTTTGTATGACATCCAGTGACTTTCTTTCAGAGAAGCAAAAGACAGATAAAGGGGGAAAAGGGAGAAGAGAGGAGACAAATTTTTGTGACATAGATGTCGATGATGATGACGGTAATAAATATTTTTGTGATTAAAATGAGCTGAGCCATTCACAAAAATTGATTGTGAACAGGATTCCACACACAAAAAATAAGAAATGGAAGAGGGGAGCAGAGGGTTTGTGAACTCTTTGACACCAATCACATTTTAATCGATCCAAGGCAACCCCCAGAAAAAGTGTTGGTAGGCCTGTACACAATTGAGACAGGGGAAGAAAAGAGCGTGAAAAACATTTCACACCAAGCAAATTATTATTTTTGTAGTACATATATCTACAGCGTGTTTTTTAACTGACGACCTGATAAGGAAAATTCGTAGCTCTGGAACCAATGAAGATATTGTCAAAATTCCAAAAGCCACTTGTAGAGGAAGGACACGAGTTTTTTTAGCAATATGAACCATGTGAAAATTCGGAG
>WJFB01003392.1:0-13397 GCA_009870185.1 Pygmarrhopalites habei | reverse complement strand
ATCAAGAGTAAATAATTCTCTCTGTCCACACACACACATTAAATTATTTTTTCCGTCAGACTTTTTCTCCATACAAAATCTGGAAGATTTTCTGTACCAAACCAGATTCGGTTGAGAGGCTAATTGTCCAGCCACAATCTTAAAAATAAATGATAACTTGACTGTTTATGGTATACTGTGACATACCCTCGAATTCTTGCTCCCTTCCAGGGATAGCCGCAAATCCAAACGAGTCACCAGGATACGAGTTAATTAAAGTAGTCTGAATTTTTGCATCTTTTCCCAGCTCAACAATTTTGTTGTAATCCGTAGTATAGGGGAAACAAACTTCCACACCTAAAATGAAAAATGTATGATATTTTTAAATACAATTATTACAAAGTGTCTTCAATATTCAGATTCAACTATAATACCTTTGAATCCCAATTTTGAAGCTGAATGATACCGATCAATTAAATCCTCCTGTTCGGAAAACAAGAATGACAAATTGGGACAAAATTTCAACTTGGACATTTTCCTTTCAAAATTTTTGGAAACAAAATGAGTTGACAAGAGCGAGACACGAAAGGATCGAAGCATTCAAAGGGTAGCATAAAAGTTGGAGATGACTTTTCTCTTCTGTATGACCTTCACCGCATTTTAATTATCTTTTAATATGTTGGTCCAGCTGTTCAGTCTCTGAAGCAGGATGACCATCTGTTAAATTCAAATTATTTTATGATAAATAATGAAAGGTCTGGTACAGGAGCTTAACTTAATACACCTGTAACTGTGTGTGACACACTCGGAATTTTTAGGGTAACTCTACGTGACTTTAAAAAACAAATTTGCGAAAACAAATTGACATTAGAGAAAATTCTATATAATATATAGAAATAGCTGTGAAATATTATTTCACAGCTGACTAAATACAGAAAATCATTTTTGAAAGTGTGATACAATAATTAAATTTTGAAAACTTTTTAAAAATATGACAACTTTGAAACAGACAATTAATTGTACACCTATTGAAATGTAGTCAGAAATATACGACTTACCCACAAAATGTTGCAAACTTGTTCTCCAAGTCCTTCTGGTAATATCTGTTGTTAATTATAAAAAGTAACTCAGAAAATGAGATTCGGTTTTCCAAAGTTTTTGTCAAATTTAAACAGCGAAAATTGGTGACTGTGTGCAAGGATATGCGGAGTCGTTTCGAGCCGACTATGAAGTGTGCAAAATAGATTCTTGCAGCGAAAATCTTGCCGGAAGTTATAGTAGCGTAGCTACAAAAATAATATGCAGTTTTGATAACAAAATGTCTTAGATTATGTAACATAATTCCAATGTGTGATGTGGATGGAATCTTTAAGGACAGTCCTTAATAATCTAGGGTGGAATTATTCTCATTTTTCACAAATTATTCCCAGAGAAAGTAACAATTTTTTGTCCCCTCCATTTCCTTCCATGTTGAAAATGTTAAAGAGTCTTTTTCCTTTAGGTACATGAACGAAAAAATTTAATTTGGGGCACATTTTGTCTACATCGTGCATTCATACAGTACGCAGCACGTCGCTGTATTCTGTATTATTACAAATAATTTATTAGTCACGGTCAGTGCAAATACATAGCCGAGGAGAAGGTAGCTGACATTTAAAGTGTGAATCATTCCAATAAAAAAATACAATTCTATTATTGTAATTAGTGCACGTCTCCTAAGACGAGAATAGAATAATGTAGAGGAAGCGTGTGTGTGTGGTACATTGCATTGTACGCTAGGAAAACACCGAGTTTATCATAGTGTGTGTGTATGTGAGGGAGGAGAGAGGTCAACTGCGTATAAGTCCTTCCTTCAAATAAAATCTACTGCCTTTAGAATTCAACACATTTAATACATAAATTCTTTTTGAAAAAATCAATTGACCAAAATGACAAAATTCAATTAAAAGATTTTATTACATGCATCATGGTAGTCATGAGTGGTTGGGCCGCGGGTTAGAAAATTTATTTGGCTTTCTGGTAAGTAGCAGAAAGTGGTGACTCTGCTACACTTATTAAACCGACAGTGAGTGCTACGGTGTCATTCATGATCTCCGATTTTGAGTTTCGTATAATCAGCGGCTCAGCTTTGTAGAGAGGTTTAAGGCGATTGTCCGATCTCAATCGTTCTTCTAAGGCTTCTTTGACCTCGAGTACAGTGGCACTTTTGAACACTGGAATGAAGATTGTCTCGTTCCTCTCACGTCCATTAGCTTCTTTCCCAATAAATTTAACCGTTACTCCCACCATAAGAAAAGTACCACCACGAGCTTCGATGAACACTCCCAGAATAATCAAAATGGACAAATATTTGGCAAACATGTTTTGGCTGAGTTGATGTGACTGGAACAAAATCCAAGAACCCAGTGGAATACAAATATGGAAAGAATGGTGGAAACAATGCTACTAAAATAAAAAATGATCCTTTAATTTATATGCGAACGAGCATTCCGAATGGTTTATTATTATCCAAAAATCGTATTGTCTCTTTATGTGCACGTAAGGCTGTCACGTGGCATATCGCCAGGATTCGACACCAGCGAAAGAGGTCAGCCGGCAAGGTGGCAATTGCCGGCATTTTTCGGCAAAAATATTTTATCTTAAATTTTTGGGACTTTTGGCAGCCATAGCCGGCAAAAGTGGCTAGTTATAGCCGAAATCTTTTTTGTCAGAGCGAGTTGAAAAATTTTGTAAAATTTTCCGAAAAGAGTCTTTTTTCTCTGCTGTGTAGTTCCTTTTGCTGAGGGGCCTTCCCTTCTTTCCCATGTTGAAACTACGCATATAGGAAGATGCAACCTGTGACCTCCGGTTTGACCTTCTAAATGTTCGAGTTGGCAGAAATGGGTGTCACCATTGCGTTGATCATGATCATCTGAGGTCAATGAACATATCTGACCACGTCTTTTAACTTTAAATAAAATCTCCGGTACGTCTTTCCCTTGTAAATGAAAGAATTTTTCAGTTCAAAATTTGAAAAAAATTACATATTTTATTGTATTTTGTATCACTCACTTTCATTTTTCTGGTACATTTTTTTGGTAACCTGGAGAGAATTCCCTGCTTTTTCAAAACAAGTTAATTTCTCTATTCAATTTTTTTCCGTATCTAAAAATAGTGAAATATTTTTTATATATTTACATGTCAGTCACTCCGACAGTCGACTCTCTCCAAGTATGGCCAGACATCAAAAACAATTCCATTTGTTTCTTCCCCTGTCAACAGAATGTGTGTTACATTTGGGAACACGTCACCCAATCGAATCATCCACAATTTCGTACAAGGTCTTTGAATCTCCAAATATTTTACACTTGCAAATTGACATTTTTTTGGAACACAGAATTCCATACTTGGGAAATGATACTTCCAAAATAAATCACAATCAGTTGCCAAATCAATCAGAGCAGCTTGTAAATTTGGGAAAATCCTTGACAAGTTCAAACTTTTCGGAAAAATTGCTTCCATCCTGAACCATGGGATTGAACCGGGCGATTTCCTACCGAAAATCGGATAAAAATCAGAGCAACTTTCTGTCTCAAGTACAAGTGTGTGAACGCTGGGTAATGGCGGGAAATTTATTTTGTAATTCTGTGTCAAATATCCCATAGGCTGAATGGTGAGTGTGTGTAGGGTATTCTGACTTGTATGGAGTAACTGACTGATTAGATCACAGCCATTTTGAATTACCCGGGAATCTCCTTTGGAATGAGTAGTACAAATTCTCAGTTCATCCAATTTTGGCTTGGCTTGGACAAATTTTGAAAATTCAGCCAAATATTCGGTATTGCAGCAGTTCTGGAGAGAAAAATTGATTTTCCGGATACAACAAAGCCTTTTAGTTTCCAGGATAGTGTCAATTAAAAATGGTGCCAAGTTATCCTGGCAAAAATGTTCCAGATTTATGGCTGCTATCAAAATGTCATGAATTATTTGTTGCCGGGATGAAAACCATTTGCCAATTTTGAGAGTTTTCAACTGTGGAAGGACGACATTGGAGACGGTGGGAGGGAATAATTGTTTGGTGTCTTCATAGCATGGTGTGTGCCAAATGTAAGACAGAGTCAGGTGCTCGATATTGGGTGCTTGGTTCAAAAGTAAGTTTCGAAGAGTATAGATCAATGACCAGGAAGGATTGAGTTGGCAGTGACATCCACCAAAGGACAAGTCTAAAGATTTGATTGTCCACCCAAAAGAAGAGAAAAATGTTTGGATGGAGGATGTTCTCAAATCACCAGAGATGAACCGAAAATTTGTAGAGGGAAAATTCAAGGAGGTATCTAAGCAGGATATTAGATTGTCAAGGGAGAGACGTGGTAAGTTTTGACGGGAGGAATTGGAGTGGAATCCATGATTACGAATGTGCAAAAGTGTAGTGTGGACATTAGGACGACTCAGGATTATTTCAGTGGACCAAATGCACCAGTTTTGACAGGTCAGACGACAACTGAGGAGGGCCGCCAGGTCAAGGTAGGTCAAAATGTCCGTCAGAAGCTGAAATTCAAATATAAAATAATTTGATTCAAATTAATAGTGAATTTTTTGAGTGGTTAATTCAAAACTGCACACAAGAATTTTTGTATTTATTTCGTAATCAAAATTTTTTTTTATAAATTATTTACCTTTGGATTCTGAAATACTTTTGAAACAGACTCAAATTTTTTGAGAGGGAGTTCAACGAGGGATTGACATTCCGTCATTTTGTGGTCCTTTGGGTTTTTCCAAAGGATAGGAAACACACGAATTGACCTTGGGACCGAAGACATAATTTTTATTGTATTTTTCAAATGATTTTAAAAGGATTTTGGTATGAACAGTTTTGTCATTGACATTGAATGGTGTCTTACCGTTAAGAAAACGTTACAAGCAGTGCCAAATGTGTGTGTGTGTATTATTGTGTATTGTCGTTTACTCACAATAAATTGTTTTGTTTTCCACGATTGAGTTTGTTTGTTTGGCCGTAGACTCCAATTTGTAAACCAAAATTATCAAATTGTTTTGTGTGTCCGTGAAAGCGTTCAAATGGGAATGATTGTACCCTTGACCACTTATATATGAAATGCAATTTATTACTACCTATCACTCCAGCTAAAATTAAATCTCCTATCTTCTATTTCTAGCACCCCTTTACACTCTACTTTTCATTAACTGTCCGCACCTGACTTGACCATCACGAGAAAAGAATGAAATTGGCAATTTTGTGTATTAATTCTCGTCAATTTAGATGCAGATGAAGCGTACGTTTCTAAAATAAACGCAGGTGAAGCTAAGGATTGAAGCGTCTAGTTTAAAAATAGAATGGGCTTGGCTATTATTATTGCAAGTGTTGAGAGGACAGACAATATAATGAGGAGTGGTCAGGACAAGTCGGTGGTAATTAAAGGAAGTTAGCTCAAAATTATAATGCTAATTCCTGTACTAGTACGTTAGATGTGCAAAAATTTGAATACGACTGTGATGAAGTTAGCATGGAAAATTATGCGGAGCGGAGGGAACAATGTAGACGTATGTAATGGCATTTAACCGATGGTAGTTAAATATGCAAAGTAGAAGCCTAATTTTTCCATTCATATTCAACGGCCACAGATGATGAAAGAGTCACGGGGATTCCCAGTACTTTTCCAAAGATTTTTTACTGTGAGTTGAGTTCATGGAGACTCTCAGAGAATGAAATTCGTACTCGTCATTTACATTTAATAGGTATAAATTCGAAAAAAAATTGTCAAACTCAGAGCATCTTTTAACAGATGAGGGCTACGTACAAAATTCAAACAAAAAGGGCAAAAATTTCGCTGGAGATATTTTGCTGACCTTTTTTGGAAACGGAAAACGGAAAGGGCAATTTTGATACAAAATAGGGCATTTTTATTGTAAATTTTTTTTTTAATTTTCGTACAATTTTTAAGGGCTAGGTACAAGAAAAAGAGGGCTACGTTCAAGTAAGTACACAGTCAACAGTTAAAAAAAGATGCTCTGTCAAACAGAGAATTTTTTCAAAAACTTTTTTTGATGCTCGGAAATGACACATATTTTGCAATAATTAGCGAGTTTACTCAGGGCAGGCACGAATATAGTGAAGAAAATCATCTTGCCTCAGATTTCAGAACGTCCATTTTTCCGTCAAAATCTACTCAAAATCCCACAGGATGATGTATCGAACGATTACACAAATTCATCATTTTGGTTATTTCTACAAGACGTGGATAAATAAATAGTGGCTTGGGGTTAATAACTGTCCTCATCCAGTCAATCCAGTCATTTTGAAATATGTCACGGGACGTGATCAATAAAAGAGAAATGCAACTCAAAGTTTCAGTGAAACTGTTTCACTCTCGGGAGAAACTTGTGTGCAATTTCCTTCCAAATTGGAAATTCCAATTTAGTAAACTATTTTTGACTGGTTGACACTTGACAGGGAATTTACAACATCATTTACCCTGAATTACGATGACATAGACCTCAAACAGTGATTTGTAGGTTCTCATCTCATCTCAATGCTGCTGATTGCGTCAAAGATTCAGTTACGCTGCTCTGTGTGTGTGTGTTCGTGGGTGGGTTGGGTGAAAAGTGTAAACAACTTGTTGTATTTTCAAAAGTACAAATTGTACAATAGACACATATTATTTCTAATGTAATGGTGAAGGTGAAAGTGGGAGTTTGGGGGGAATAAATATTTGTTTTCCATCGACAATCTTTAACCCGTCAATTTCGCATCCGCAATTCTTGGAATAATTTTTCTTGGCTCCTTGGCTTCTCCTCATCCTCATCCTAATCTTGTGAAGATGAGGATGATGATGTAGCCGTGGAGAGAGGAAGCAATTTGTTGAATAATGTAGGAGTTGTTACGCAAAAAAAGGACGGCGCCCACATATCCTCTCTCTCTCTCTCACACACACACTCACTCATACACATTCACTCCGATTATTTTTGCACTTTTACTCATTCACCCAAAAATTTCTCACTCTCCGACTCTGACTGTGTGCTATGTCGTGTGTGGTGTACGTGTGTGTGTGCAGTCATACAGGACTATCAAAACAAAGCCAATAATTTGGTGTGTGTGTGTGCTGTCCTATTTACTAAAACTATAAACACTCTCTTTATCAATTTCCCTGGCATTCCTTCTCCTCGAAACCGAAAAAAAACATTTACAACTTCTTCCCAATTATTTAAAAAACATTTTTTTGTATGCGTGCTTTTGAGAGGGGCTAAGATTTTTGTGGAGCATTTTAAATTAAATAGTAAACAAAATCTGCAGTTTATTCTTGAAATTGTGTCCAATTTCAAGTGTTACGTTGTTTACTCCCAAATACATCTTTGATTTCAAATATAAATTCGACACGTGGAGGAGAATAATTAGGGAGAAAGGGTGAGCAATAGCATTTAATTCCACAATTAATTTTGAGAATACATTTTGGCATTCAATTTAGTATTTTGTTTGTTGACGATTTTTGTAAATTTTTATTTTGAATTGGCAGGGGGAATTTTTTGAAAGGTTGACAACTGGGAATGGAATCTAGACAAGTCCGGGTGACACTCGGATGGATTTTGGTGTTAGTGATGACATTGTTGAGTGACTGTGATGGAGGAGCATGGCGGACTGGTTGTTACAGAGGTTATTGTTGGAAAGGGTGTACAACCAAAAGACAATATTTTGATGTGAGTTCAGAAGAACTCATTTTCCGGCCATGGTGTTACTCCAAACCGAATTTTGGACCCAATACTTACGTCCGGTGTTCCAAAGACTCGGATTGTACAAAACTGAATTGGTGTTACGGCTCTTGTAGTTCTTACATATAAACTACTGAATTCAACGCTCATTTATTCTTCGTGATCTTCTTGAAGGAAACTGTGCCTTTTTCTTTGTATACAAAATGTCCTAGGATGGGTCCATAAAATATTATCAATGATAGTTTGTCAAAAAGTCCAAGATATTTCTGGTCATTTTTCATTTTTCTTGTCTTATTAATCGTAGAATGTACATAATGGTTTCATTAAACACAGTATGAGCAAGTGTTCAATGATAATATTTTTGGATCCCACTTGTCAGATACCGCGTCTTTAAAATTTTATATTTATTTTTGAGCACTCTTCTTTTCCCTTTTAAAGTGAAAGTTTCTGAGTTTCGCCTTTCCTTTCTTTATTCGTACTGTCATTATTTTGAATAAAATATTGTTACCACAAAAATTTCATTTAAATTTTTTTTATTTTTTACCATGTCTCGTATTTTTACTGTGACTGGCAATTCATCTCAGACTCTACACGACTTAATTGGCTCAAGCCAATATTCTACGATGGGAACTTTCAATTCTTGCAGTACGTCTGCTGCAGTTTTTCTACTTTGATTGTGAATGCCTATTTCGCAGGTTTGTCAACTAAAGAGGATAGAGATAAAAGATGAAGGAGTTTTAGCCTTGACCAATTCTTAGTATACTGAAATTCTCGGATTAATACAGGAAAATAATTACTAATTACGCATCCCATCCCTGCATAATTAAATAATTCATTCATTTCAAAAATGCAGGAAAGACTTAAGACTTTATTTGCAGGGAAGCCAAGTTTGCTATTACAATCACTTTTGTCGTCCGTCCGTCCGCACTTTCTCTAAACTTTCCCCCAAAAGTTGGAGCTTGGCCCAAATTGTGAACTTGTTCAAACTTTAATGTACTTGGATACTCAAGATAATCTCCTGCCGTTCGAAGATTAACGTCGGAACTTGGAAGGTCAACCTCTGACCTTTTACAGGTAATTTTAAAAATAAGGGAAAAAACATATGGAGGCTTTCCCTTCTCATCCGCAAAACGATTACATTATCCGATACAAAACACGACACGCAGAGACGATTTTAATATTTTCCGTGTATCCTAAATCCACGTATGTAATTTTCAAATATTTCTCACAATTTGTATTTGTAGCAATTATTGAGATATTTGTCATCCTTGGTACAAAGTATGCAGGGAATATTAAAGTTCGAGCAAAAAATATCACATGGTCATTAAGTCATTACTGATTAGAGGAAATCAATTGTTTAATTTTTTTTTAAAAACGTCAAACTAAAATGGACAGCTTTAGGCACAGCCTTAAGCCATCATGGAAAAGAGGTTGAACCTTACCCTAGGTCAGCACATTTTTTATAGCGACAAGAGCCTTGACTCCAGTCGTTCTCTGAGAAAAATTTTCATACGAGAATACCGAATGCATGCAACAAATGTTTTAATAACTTGAACAATTATCATTTAAACTGGTAGCTATCAACAGAAGAAATTTCACACTGTTCCACTTGAACATCAACGAAAGTGTCAACTTGACACTTCACTGTCCCCTCGTAAAACGAATCCTTCCACACGATGAAGTCGGATGAAGAATGAATGAGGGGAGGATCTCTCCCTTTCATGTGAATTGGGCAAAGTTCAAAAGTCATCAATCGTGAATTTTTCAAAACCATGACATAATCTCTCTTTTTCCCCCTCAAAAAAATTCTGACATGGACAACTTCACACGAGAAATGAACAATTGTGTCGTATAAATGAAATAAAATCCAACAATAGAAATAACAATTATAGAAAACTGGATCTATTACCGCGACATTTTTATCCAAAAAGAAGTTTGCAAAAAAACTGGCATTTCCATTCTACCCACATTTTTTGCAAATCCTTTTCCTCAAAGTTGACACAATCACATCAGTCATCACATCAAACGAAAACCACGGCTTCCCTTTGTGCAAGTAGGAAGGGATGATGGGATAGTTACATAATAGAATCACCTGGCTGCATTTGTATGTAGAAGGTGGACACACACACACAAAGGATTTGCCATAATATTATGCTACCCTCAGCCTTGCCTGACTCCTCTTCATTAAAGCCTCATTAACCGTGAGAACCTTGCATTACTGACATGCACATTCCATGTACTGTCTACCCCAGTCCGACATTGCGAATTTCCACCTTCCAGTCTCAATGCCAGTCTCTCCATTTTGCAAAAATATGAGAAAATCCATGCTGGAAAACATTGTGACAAAATTCTACTTACTTTTATTGCACACATAAAGAGAAAGAGAGACTCATTATCTTTAATAATAGTCGACTTTTTGCAAATGTATCTCTAAACATCACGACCAGCTTGGATGGAAATAAAAGAATAATTCCTGCATGGATTCTTGTAGGCAGGATAGCTGGAGTCATAATTAAACTTGTCTCCAGTCTTTTCTCACAATTATTGACCGACCACGCACCCAATTTAATTACAATTTGTCCCAAAGTTTCAGTTTCTTTTCAACAATTTTTGCGAGACTCGCACTTTTCATTCCGTCACGAGCCGGTGACATTCTACAGAGAGAGAGAGAGAGATCCATTTGACCCCTTTGACCTTAGACAAGGATTCCAGTTACTGGGATCCAGTAAAAAATATTTTTGTCCATCTACAATGCATTTGTAATCCAGAGATTAAAATTGAACGGAGTAAAAGCGAACGTCATCAGAAAATATTAAAAATTCTTCTTTCAGTTTTTTGTGGAGGTTGTGAGAAAATTTCGAATCAAAGTTAATTCTCCCGCCATGACCTTATCAATCCTGCTGTTGGCCGTCCTCATAATCGGAATTTGTGTCGTCCTAGTGGACAGGAATGGAGGCAATCCATTCAGAGGGAAAATTCAACCAACTAAAGTGTCAAAGTTAAAACTAGATTTACTACCAGATTCGAAAGTAGGGAAACCAGATTTGAAAAATCTCGCTTTCAAACCGAATTTGGTGTACAATTTAAGTGAGGACACAGTGGTTGAATTGAGAAAGACAAAGAGGCTGGGAAATGTGATTAAAGCACCAGCAGACAAACGACAGTATAGAACGTTGGAGTTGAGGAATCAAATGAAGGTCATTGTGGTGAGTGACCCGGAGACGGACAAGGCTGCTGCTGCCATGAATGTCATGACAGGTAAAAGAGAGAGAGAATCAAGTTTTTAATTTATAAGGAGTTGAACAAGTGTCGCTTCGCTCCACTTGTCCAAAAAAGTACTAAACTATTTCTTCGAGAATAGAACCAATAGAACCAATTTATTTAATCATGTTTGTAAATTGATATGAAAATGCTTGAAAAATTTGATTAAAAGGATCTTTCCATGACCCCGATGACCTCCTTGGCCTAGCTCATTACCTAGAGCACATGTTATTTTTGGGTACAAAGAAATTTCCGGAAAATGGATTTGAGAAACATTTAGCACAGCATGCGGGTTCGACAAACGCTTACACGAAAGATGAAGACACTTGCTACTATTTTTCTTTATCGCCAGAAGGGCTGGACGGGGCCCTTGACCGGTCAGTGAACAAGAGTTTTTGACCTTATTAATAATTTTCTATATATTTGAATCCATAATCCTAAGATTAAGGTCACTATTCTTTTTTCCATTTTCCAATTTCCTTTTTATTTGAAATTCAAAGTTTTTCCCAATTCTTCATCGCCCCGCTTTTTTCCGCGGAGTTGAACGAAAGGGAAGTGAATGCGGTCAACTCTGAGTATGAAGGGACCCTTGTGAGTGAGTACTGGAGACTGGATAGGGTCAATAGGAAGCTCAGTAAATCCGACCATCCTTACAGCCGCTTCTCAGTTGGTCAGAATTTTTTTCCTAATTTCTTTATCTAATTCTTTTCAAAAGAAATTTTAAAAAATTCGCCATATTTCCATGAACGTCTTCCATTTTGAATGCATTCTCTAATAAAAAAAAACAGGGAACAAAAATACACTGTGGCACGAACCCATGAACAAATCAATCGACGTTCGGTCAGAACTGATTAAATTTTTCCACGACCGTTACTCATCTAATGTAATGAGTTTGGTTGTGATTGGTCGGGAGAGTCTGGATGATCTTGAAAAGATGGTTGAAAAATATTTTGGTCCAACTCCGAATCGACATGTCTCAATCTCCCGGTGGCCAGAGGATCCTTGGGGACCCGAAGAACTTCAACGACGCATTGACATTGTCCCTTTGATGGATTTGAGGGAATTGTACATTTCCTTCCCAATTCCAGACTGGAGTGCTCGGTACAAAACGGGGGTAAAGCTTTATTACTTCTTACATAATTTAATTGTCAACATTTTTAGAAAAATCGTGGGTAAAAATAATTTTGAAAATCAAATTGCGGGCTCCACAGTTTGCGAAAAATTGTAAATTGTGCAGGGATTTTTACAATTTTTCTTTTGTCTTATTATTAATTAGTCTTTGTATTATGTCCGGTCGCTGTTGAGTCACAAAGGGCCCGGTTCCCTGTACGCCTTTCTGAAGAGCAAAACGTGGGTCACTGAATTGTACGTGAGTGCCGGGGTGGAAGCGCGGGGTTTTGGAACATTCAAATTGGAAATAAGTTTGACTCCGAAAGGACTGGAGAATGTGAACGAAATCATTCTCCACATTTTCCAGGTACGAATAATACTTTACATTATCGGTTCGTACATGTGTGGCGGGAGATTTCAATTTTCATGTGATTTTTTGCAGTACTTGAAAATGTTGGAAGACAAGGGTCCTCAATCATGGTACTGGAAGGAACTCCAAATAATAGAAGGGACGGCATTCAAATTCAAAGAGAAATCCGAGTCCGACAATCTTGTCACTGAATTAGTGGCCGTAATGCCCTACTATCCCATTGAAGAAGTATGGACTTCGAATTATTTGATAAATGATTACCAACCAACATTCATCCAGGAAATTTTGACTCATCTCATCCCGGAAAAAGTGAGGGTGATCACGGTTACTAAAGAAAATCAAAAAATTGCAACTCACAAGGAAGAGTACATGGACATTGAGTACGGCTTCAGTAGAATTGATCCTAAATTAATCCAGGTTAGTTTTAAAAGATTATTTTTCACTTTTTGTGGAAACAGAATTTCAAAGAATTTTTTAAAATTGAGATTCTTCCAAATTTTTTAAAGAAATGGAAAAACTGTGGAACACACAATCAACTCAAATTTCCTGTACCGAACAATTTCATCCCGAATGTTTTTGACTTGAGTCAACGTGACAATTCCGTACGGAAATTTTTTTATTCTAATTTTTCTAAATAGGAAACAAACTCTTCTAAAATTCCTACTGTGTGCAAATCTTATTTTAATTTAATAAATTGAGATTAAAAATGTGATCTTGTAGACTAGTAACATCCCACGGATAATTGTGGATGGAGAAATGTCTCGTGTGTGGTTTCTTCAGGATAATGAATTCAAAGAACCGCGAGCCTCCATTGCCGTTTACATTGTCAAGTAAATTTTTATTTCCAAAATTTTTATTAGAGAGGTTCCGCTTTATCCAAACTGAAGTAAAGATGCTGTATAATACATTGACACATTATGTCACAACACGTGACTTCCATTCCCATTTGAGTGACCTGGGTTCCGGGTTCGGGAGA
>WJFB01003391.1:0-13398 GCA_009870185.1 Pygmarrhopalites habei | reverse complement strand
TATAATCACATGATACACACTCCTAGCACCAATACCTTTCATTTGAGACCACTTTTGTCAACTTTTTTTCATAGTGCATAAACTGCTTTTATGCCACAACATTTTTTGTTTGTGTAGTCTATATTGCCAAATTTACAAGATCTCAGGTAACGTCTTACCGACTTTCTATTTCCTTATTCCGTAAAATTATTTTGATCATCTACAAAAAAAGTCGTCAATTAAATTACTGTCTTGTCAAAACAGAGAATTTGTGAGTCATCCACCCAGTGGAAACCTTCGTTTACATTGTACAATGATTCGACATGAGGAAGATGGTCATGATTTGGTAAGTCAAAAAACACAAAATGATTTTGTCCTTTCATTATTGTACACTTAAAGAATCAATTTGTTTCCCCCTTCTTAATACAGAAAAGTCCTGGGACTGCCTACACTCTGTATTTGGAGTACTTGGGAGGACTTATCCCCATCCTAAAAGGGAAAAGGACTTCCAAGATCCGACCAGAATTTGTCATTTTTGATCCACAGGGTTCTGAAAGTAAGGGAAAATACTTTTCCTTTTTTTAGCATCTCCCATTCAATAATTTTCAATTGAACTCTAATTCCTACAATGACACAGTTGAAAAAAAGGATGGAACAATCTATAATAATAATATAATGATGATGATAAATCTTTACAGCTGGGAGCTACGGACTTTTTCTACATCATCAAGGAAATGGAATGCCCACTCCAAGTAGAACTTACTCTCCCACACAGAACATTAGTAGCAGTCACAACAGCAACAACCCGACGTCCACCCACTCCAATCATAACAATAATAATAATAACACCAATCCGAATCATGGAGAGGGTTTATTAACTTTTAGTGACAGTTCCGAATCGGAGGATGTTGAATTGTGTGCAAGTCCACATATGCAACGGAAACGGTAAATATTCGGATTGTGAAGAATTTGGAAAGTTCGAAATATTATTGTACCCTCAAGTTAATGTTCCCTTCTTTTTATTACCTATATGATAGGTACAGACTCCGAAGGAGGGAGAGGGAACGGGAGAGGGAGAGAGAAAGAGAGCGTGAATGGGAAAGGAGCCGAAACGGGGGACAAGCCATTATCCCCGACCCATTAAACATGACAAATCCTCAACATTTGGTGTACAATGATGTTCTTCCAGGTAAAATTTACCCTCTTACCATGTGTGTGTGTGTGCTTTTCCAGTCAATTGACCTAGTCAACTGACCCTCGATTCACATTATCCATTTGTGTGTGTGAAGTGTGTTGTTCAAAATTGACAAATTGGAACAGTTTTTTCTTTTCAAAAATGAAGGTCCTCAAAAATGTGTCTTGTTTTTCTCTTTCCTTCTCCCCAGAAAATATTCGGCTAGTCGAGATTACATCAAATATATGGGGAACCAAGTTTAAAATCCATGGTCTTGCCATGTCCCTCCCAGACAACTTGGGTCATGTCACTTACAAAACAAGCCTTCTTCACCTTCAACCCCGTCAAATGACCCTCCTCATCACTGAACTTCGAGATGACATTTTTCTCTCCCCCGACTCTTCCGTATTTCATCATTACCATGAAGATGAGGAAGAGGATTTCACAGTCGTCGTCAATTCTCAACAACAACAAATGACGAGGAATCCTGGTGGTGGACTTCAATCCAATTACCATACAATTGTCACAGGGATATCAAATCATTCTTCCAGTCCACCCATTGTGTCAACAAACCGTACATTTCTCCAGTCATCCCGTTCCACTCTCAACAATTCAAAAAATTTGAGTTTAGCCTCATCCTCCAAAAATAATGGGCAGGATAGTGTCAAGATTATTGATCCTACATCATCATCTCCATCTCCATCCAGGATTGAAGAGGATGAACTGGACGAATTCCCTTATGTTGACTTGACAGCCAATCCAGAAATTGTCAATTTTCGTCAGACTCTCAAAAATAATATGAATTACGAGTACACGGATTTTACTGGGTTCACTTCACACTTGACTTGTTCTGACAAGGGTACATCATCATCAGCCAAAAATACAACCCTGACCCCGACTCCTGTCCCTTCTACTCATAATTTGGATGATGGACCAGGGATTTGCTCACATCATCTTTGTGAAGGAGAACCAGGGACATCCAGCTCTTCTTCTTCTGTAACTCAAAGACAAACTGGTCCGACCCCAGAAAGACATCGGATTATCAGTAGTCTAATCACTCGAGCTCAAGTAATTGAAAGAATTGATGAAAATAATGTCACATCCTCCTCCTCAACCTCTATAATACCAGCTGGTTCTGGTTCTGGTCATGGCACTCCTGGTCCGTCCACAAGAGGGTCATCTACTTCCTCCTCGACGACGACAACAAGAAGTTCCATCCAAAGTCCAACCCGATCCTGGACAGACAGTACAAATCCTCCTCCGTCTTCCTCTTCCTCTTCTTCTGTCCTCCCAGTCAATATTCATCATAATCCATCAGCTGTGGCTGCTTCTGAGGTTCATGGTGGTGGTGGGTCAGTGGTCATCAGTCCAAATATGGTCAATGTATGTCCAACATCAGTTCGTCCTCCAATCCATGTCCGACGAAGTATGTCAGCATCCTTCCTTGACAACGTGGATCGTAATGGGAGTGGTCAAGTTTTACTGGACATTGTGTCCAATCAAGTCGTTGGGAATGCTCAACCACCCAAAAGACTCATTCTTGTCAAGGCGAAGGGGAAGGGAGACAATAACAATGGAATAGAAGGGAATCATCAGGGTGACAATAGTGTTGGTGTTGAGAAGACAGGGTCATCCAAACCACGATTGAAGGACTGTGGGAAGAGTAAAAGTTGGGACTCGTATGACCTCACTTGGTGGAAGAATCATTCAACAAGTCTCAACAATAATATGAGTGTGACTAAAGATCTCAGTGGAGTAGGAGGAGGGTCAAAGGGGACTCAGTCTACTTGTCCCAAGTGTAGTTTCCCTACAACTAATAATGCTTTCTCTAAAAGTAAAAATATATTAGGTCAAATGGCTATTGACCCTGTCACTACTTCTAGTACAAGTAGTAGTAGTGCTATCCTACATCGGTTGACAGCTTCTTTGCCCTCATCCACAACTTCGAATGGTTGTCGAACTCCAGCCCGATCCTTCCAACTACAGCAACAACAAAATTTGGGTGATCCCATTATGACTCCAGTGAGGAGAAAGTCAAATTGTGGTCAAAGTAGTTTGAGTGTAGGGTCAAGTGTGACTAGTAGTACTAATATGACGACAACGACAACAACTACAACAGTGAGTTCAGGTCATATCCTAGGTTCTGTTGTGTCCTCCTCATCTTCTTCGGCGAATGCATCATCCTTACTAAAATCCAGACTTGCCCGGTTACCCCAAACTGGAGTTCCAGGTACACCCGTCCGACTTCCATCCTCTGCCCTTAGTCGTCCATCCCTTCCAGCAGAAGATCGGATTGAAAGAGCTGTGGAGTGTGGGAGTCAAAGTCCAGGGACACCGATTCGGGGACGTGGAAATTCTTCTTCACCTTGTCCATCCCCTGTTCCAACTCATCGTCGTTCAATCAGTCTTCTCACTCCACTATTAAAAAGAAGAGAAATGGCTGCTGCAAATCGACAGGCTGCTGCTGCCCGGAATGGTGGTAATCCAAAATCTTCATCATTTATCCCACCTGGGTCACCACAACATCAACCAAGGTCAAGTCCAAGTACACC
Source organism: Pygmarrhopalites habei (assembly GCA_009870185.1). Taxonomy (NCBI): domain Eukaryota; kingdom Metazoa; phylum Arthropoda; class Collembola; order Symphypleona; family Arrhopalitidae; genus Pygmarrhopalites; species Pygmarrhopalites habei. The sequence goes on along the minus strand of WJFB01003391.1, from coordinate 9,693 downwards.
TCAAACTCCAAGGAAGAGTAGAGCAAGTAGTTACCTGTCTAGTGTGTCCTCTCCTCTGAGACAACTTTTTGTCAATTCTCCCCTTCTCAATCAGAGGAAACATCGTCAACAACAACAACAACAGAAACAAACACAAACAATGACAATTGACAGTTCAGATGAGGAAAATGGTGGGGAAGAGAGTTCTAGTCCTAGTCCGTATCCACCTCCAACTCAAGCTCATCATCGTCAATCTTTTTGTATGATGAGTCCAAGACCGATTCGGGGTTCCTCTTTCAGTAATTCTAATGGTGGAGGAGGAGGATCTTTTCGGGAAGTTGGGTGCGGTGGGATGGGGATGGAACCAGGTCAACCAAGTCAATTGAGACAAAAGTTGAGGAAAAAGAAAATACATAATGTAGAGAATAGTCCAGTTGTTCCGGTAATCATTTTACTGTTCGTATTGTTTGACACTATATACGTTGCCTCATATTATTCCCTCATTACTCTTTTTTTGTGTATACAGAGGAGAATGGAATTTGTCATGCACAACAAGGCTCCGATGTGGAATGAAAATTCACAGGTGTACCAACTCGATTTTGGAGGGAGGGTTACACAAGAGTCTGCTAAAAATTTTCAAATTGAGTTTCGAGGAAAACAGGTCAGTAGAAAGGGAGAGAGAGAGAACGTGTGTGTGAATATTTCATAATTTTACTCATTCATTCATGATGGAGGGAGGACTACTATGAGGAGAAATTTAATTAATTATGCAAATACCCGTACACAGGTAATGCAGTTTGGTCGGATAGACGGGAATGCGTACACCATGGATTTCCAGTATCCTTTCTCTGCCCTCCAGGTAACATCATTTTCACTTTTTGACTATTTGCTCTACTTTTGTCCATGTTAATATGAAATGGATGCTAAATTTTCCTTCTTCTGTAGGCATTTGCTGTGGCTCTAGCCAATGTGACCCAACGCTTGAAGTGATTTGTTTTTTGGAAAAAAGAAAAACTTTATTCTTGTCAAAGAGATTTGAAGATTTGTAAATTATTTCTATACTGTCCACTAAAAACAGACACACACACACACACAATTCCAGAGGATCCAAACCTCTTCAGTACTTATTTAACTATGAAGATTTATACTTTTAACATAATGTAACAATTCATCTCTCTCAATCTATCTGTCCAGCATCGAGTGACTTTTATAGAGTCAAAATTCACAACCTATGAAAGGTCGGTGGAGAGGTCACAATCAAAATGATTAACAACAACCAAAGAAAATCCGAGCCGTGACTGGAACTTACTTACCTACTGAAAATCCACACATTAGTAAATTATTTATTAATTGAGAAATGTGTAAATACTTTTAGAGAAGAAAAAAATAGTTGTGTACGTGTATTTAAGGGAAGGAGAAGAAAACGAAATTAGAATTGAGTATGTACTTATTAGGAGGATAATTTAATCTAGAGATTTTAAGGATTGTACCATAATTAATTAATTGTGTGTGGCTCATCAATTCATTATCATGTGGTACAAATTTTTTCTAGTCCCCTCCCCCCAGAAAACCAGAAGAAAATAATTTTTGAAAAGTTTATTTTTCATCATTACTTAACTTGTAAAATGATGATGAAAAAGCTTTCGCTTCTTGTTAGGCCTCATTCTAAAACTTTTTCTTTGTACAGTGAAAGCATCATTAGAAAGAGAAAGTATTTTGTATCGATACTAATTTCAATGTTTAACGTAAAACTTGCTAACAGTACATGTTCAGTACTTGTGAAAACAAAAAATGATTACTAATTTTCATGTTTCCTCCTTGAAGACTTTGTTGTTGGGCATTTAAAAGTATACTAGGAGCATTATACTTATTACAATTAATTATTGAACTGAAAATTGATGGACTCGGAATTCAAAGTCTTATTCCAAAATAACATTACAAATAAATAATGTGTATTGTACAATACTTGTACTACAATTAGGTGAATTTAAATTTTAAAAAAAATTACAGAGAAAACTGGGATTCCTAGTCACAGAATGCCGTTGTTGAAATTTCAAGACAAGAGATAACTATTATTATTATTATGTAAGATCATGTGATGGTCATGTTTATAGACTTTTGTTGATTTGCTACAATTATTAATTAATTAGTAAGTAGTTAGTGCATAACTGTTATGTAATTGCAAGAGGGTGCTTTATAAAAAAAAGGTATGTTTGCTATTTTACATGCTATTTATGCTATTTGTATGCTGTACTTTAAGTGAGTTAACCATGGATTTTTGACTACAATTAGACTGTACAGTATAAATATGACACATTCAAGTAAGGGGATTTCCTACACCTCTTATTTTTTAGTGCTACAACTTAAACTACTTGATTATTACATAATTACTGATTAATGGTGTGTGGATGGTGCAAATGTTGAGTGAGTGTGTGTGGAGAGAGATCATTTTTGTCTTTCTAGAAGAAGATGATGAAGGTGAAATCTTTTTAAAAAATGAATTAATGAAATGATTGTTCCTGGACTAATTTAATTAGTTCTAAAACTTGAGTAAAAAAATGTAACAATTATACACACACACACGTCGCGTCGTCGTCACACACACATATTATATTAACTCGAGTGCAAAACATTGACAAATCCTTTACGTGTCTTGTCATATGATATATTCTAATTAATAATTATCATCATTATAATCTCAATCAGTCAACCAGTTACTTAATGTAAGGATATTATTGTTAACGAAATATTTGTTAAATCTTTTCTGTTTTCACTTTATTGTAGGTTATTTGGCAACCTTACTGTATGATCACGATGTTGTATGTAAATACAATTATTCATTAATAATCAATTGTACCGTTATCGTGTGTGTGTGTGCTGTACAGGCTGTCGATTCAAAATGGTCACTAAAAAATTTTAATGTACTGCTAACTCCGACGGACGCTGACTCCGACATCATGGCAGCTGGGAAACGTTTCTTTTGTAAATTACTAAATCAAAGTACATATAGTGTTGTACAGAGAAATAATTAATTAAACTGAGACAGTCTTTACAACTGTAAATTTTACTAAATACATAGTCTATTTAAATAATATAATAATATAATGAAAAATATCATCCATACACAAAAACTATTCCGTGCAAAAAAGAAACTTTTTGGACAAAAAAAAGATTGTGCCAGATATATCTCTCATCAACATTAATAAGTATTTATGTATGACACACACACCTTTCTTTAACATGGAATATAACATATAATCAGAATTATTTTTCTCGTCTTTTGCACGCTATCATTGCAATGCTAAAAAATTTTAGATTATTGCTATTAAATACGACATATTACGCCAGTCTCTTGTAAATATTGGGAAAACTCCATCTCTCCAACTAATACTAATAGTAATTAGCAGATAAATAAATAAGGACTGGAAATATAATTTAATGCAATGGACAACAACAACAACTTGCAGTTAATTATTTTCACAAAACATAATCATTATGCAACCTTTGATCGTCTCATAATGTACCGTACAGGTTTTAAACGTGTCCACAAATACTTTGCCTATCGGCCTTGGTGCATGGACATCGTTCATTCTGGAAAAGGTTTTTGCATACTGTCGTGAAGGCCGATTTTTTGCCAGTTGTTAATTTAATCACTTTACATACTTAACAACGATGGAAAGCTCTACAGATTCAAGGACGACAAAGATAACATGTTAGCCCCACCAACAAAATGGGCTAAACTGTGTGATATCTTGAAACATGCCAAACTGATAATAAAAACAGCCGAATACCACGTAATTAATTAACTAGTCTTGTCATACAAAACTGTACATAATGTCATCACATGCATGCAATTATTTATTTAATTGTTCCAAATTAAGGCGTGAAATAGGTAGCCCTTTTGACTGAGGGGTTTAGTCCTAGTCGTCATTTTCAGACTTTGATCTTGACAGTCGTGTGTAGTGAAGCTTCCCGAAACTTTTGTGAAGAAAAATCTTTGAGTCATTTAATTTCATCGTAATTTAAAGACAGATACAATGGCAAGTAAAGCTGTGGTCGTGTTGAAGGGGGATAAGGTCCAAGGGGTCATCAACTTTGCACAGGAGGTAATAATTCACAAAATTTTTTAACCTTTACTTTTTAATAAATTTTTTTTTATTTTTCAATTTTGATGATTCGCCCATGAATTAGCATTTACTGAATTTGTACACATTGTGTCACACAATTTGTGTACTAGAGTGTGTGGAATTTCTAATTGTCAATTCTAATGAAACATTTTCATTTTAACAGAGTGCAACCGCTCCCCTTGAAATCACCGGAGAAATTACCGGGTTGGCCCCAGGAAAACATGGTTAGTTGTGATTTGTGAATAAAAGGATTATGTTCCTTTTGTGTTCTTTTCTTTTAATTATTTGTTAAATTAATTCTTTTAGGCTTTCACGTTCATCAGTTTGGTGACACAACTGATGGCTGCATGTCAGCTGGACCACATTTCAATCCTCATGGGAAAACTCACGGAGGACCTGACGACTCTGTTGACGCACGTCATGCTGGGGATTTGGGTGAGAAAATTGACATTTTAATAATACGTAAATAACCTTGTCAATACGTAATCAATTAAATTGATTCAATTTATATCCTGTATGATATTAGGTAACGTGACTGCTGGAGAAGATGGAAAGGCTGTCATCAATATTAAAGACTCGCAAATATCTCTAAATGGACCGTTGTCAATTGTTGGACGAACGATGGTGGTAAGTAATACTTATTAAATACTTTTAAGTTTGTGCTGTAAACGTACAATTTGTATTATATTATACTCTCATTGTCAACTGTAGGTACACGCTGATCCAGACGATTTGGGCAAGGGTGGTCATGAGCTGAGGTAAATTTAACAAATGAATAAAGAAAAGAAAATTTTAAATTATTGTTTCCAACTATGTATCAAATTGATTATAATTGATTATAGTCCTACAACCGGTAACGCTGGAGCTCGTGTAGCTTGTGGAGTGATCGGTCTAGCAAAGGTAAAACAATCGCATCCGCTCTTAATTAATTTCCTTGTCCAAAACATAATTTAGTAAGCATTCATATAATTTACTACTCTATTGTTTTCATTACAGGTTTAAGAACCTTTGTACTTTGACTGAAAAAAGATCAAAACCACAGTCACACTGATATTTCTAAAAAGTAGAAGCAATTTAGCTTCGTTTTTCCAGAAAAGCAAAAAAAAGATTTCTCGATACTAGTTTATACAAGAGGAACTTTATATTGGTAGTTTTACTTCCTTCTAATGATCTTTGGTCAAAAAAACCTCGTATCTACATTTTCCCCCGAGATTTTGTATTATTACATCTAGAAATTTTTTCCGTCGTTTCTTTTTCTTCCCATTGGAAATAATCATGATGATGTATAAATATCAGTATGCATATATGAATATGGTCCCTCTCTTTTCTGAAAATATGTGGAACAGTATAAAATGAAAAAAATATACTCCGACATATGAACAATAAACCTCATTAAAAAAATAAATATTGTTTCGTTCACCCCATACAAATTTATTCACCATAATTATAATATAATATATATATTTGGAAATTGCATATATATTTTTTTTTCTTATTGTCTGTCTCTATAAGGTGGTCTTACGAATCTTAACGAGATATTTTAGAGATATTTACTTACTTGGTAATAGTAATATATAATAATAGTGTACTTAGTACATATTTAGTGTCCAATCCATTTCTTGAACAAACTTAGCCTACTTCAAATTGAAGTCTTCAATATATAATGATACTACTTACAAAACCCTTCATCAAACTCTAAACTTGACTCTCTCTTTACTTGAGAGTAGTAGTAATAATAAATGTGTAGTAATATCCACTCACCAGCCTCAAAATCTCTCTCTCTCTCTTACATACATACACACAGAAATACATACATACATACAATAATAATAATTGTATATGATTATGTTTCTAAAAATTGCTAGACAAACAATAATCAACAGCCATACAGGATATGTCCAAGTACGTTTAAATCGATAATATCATGATAAACATGATGAACTAAACTCTAAACATCAAATTGATCACGCTCAAAGTGACTGTACCTTATATACTTATATTGTATATTATTATTACGAATGTTTTCAATTTAGAAATAAGGCACGAACCCATCTCCAAAATCTCTAATTTTCCTGTCTCTTCCTGATCTTCTCAATTCAGCTGGCTCACTACTGGATGTCACGATGGATGGTGGTTGATTTTTCACAGGGACTTTGGTACCATTAGTTTTTGAGATGGTTTTGGACCGAGTAGTAGAAGTAGCATCATCCTGTGATGGTTCCTGTAATAATTCGACTTTTCGACTTTTTGAGCGAGTGTTGTTTGATTGTGACCTGACTGGTCTTTGACTTTGGGAAACATTGCTTGTGAGTGCTGAAGATGAGAAGGAATCGTCATTCACTACTTTTCGTCTCCCACGAGTTTTTCCAACTGTTGTTGTTGTATTTTGTATTTCAACAGGTTGCACGGTAATGGGAATTTGAACTCGTCTTGTACGTTTCGGCTGGACAGGTACTGACTCTTCTTTTCGATACAATTCCAGGCTGTTCCTCGTTTGTTTTCTTTTTCGTGTTGGTACACCAACTGTTGATTTTAATTCAGTCACAACATCTGAAGAATCTTCAGTAGAACTACTAAGTAGTCCATCATCAGTACTATCTTGAGCTGTCAGAGAGGAATAGACAACAACAACAATTTTTTAGAGTATATTCGATTATTATGTATATGAAATGCATAAATAAAATGTCGTCTAATAAATTATAGTATTAACCAAGAAGTGGTGGTGGTGGTGAGAACAGTGTAGGGTTGACTTTCCTTTTTCCTACCCTTCGCTGCGTGTTACGATTTATGACAGGCTCCTCTCTGGGACGTTTCGCTTTATCTTGTTGCTCTAAATTTGAGTCATCATGAGATCTTGATCTTAGACGACGACGATTCTGTTTTTCATTTTTTTGATTCTGCGTCGTCTCCTCCTCATCCTTTTCCATTGAATCCAAAACGATTCTTTGGTTAATGTTTCCCCATCTTCCAATTCCATTACGTAGTCGAACATTAGTAGTAGTAGTAGTTTTTTCTTTCGAAGGACCATTGACCACTTGTTCCTCTGATTCTTGTTGTGATTCACTGTCCGATTTATTATTAACAATATTGGGAGGTGGTGGATTTTGAGAACGGCGTCCGTAAAGATGAAAAACAACATCTTTAACTTGTACTCTCTTGAAAGAGACTTCCGAACTCTCATTCTTGTCTGGAGAGTGAGCTGAGAATATCACGGAACAATTGTTGTCACCATCAGCATTTGTTGATCCTAATTTTTCATCATTTCTGGATGGTTCATCATTTACTTTTGTTTTCTCATCCAGGACAACTTCTTCCACCTTAAGGCTATTTGTAGCTTCACTTTGGTTGACGATGATGGTAGGACTTTCATTGATACCATTTGATACACTATCAATCTCTACATCAGGTTTCACTGAGTCATCCGTAAATACATTCTCACTTTGTGATAGTGTGTCTTCTATCATTGCTTTGTCCAAAATATTGGAGGACACTGATTGTTCTTGACTTTGGTTGATATCCTTTGACTCTACATCCGTTGTCCCTTCCTCACTCTTATTGGTCTGACTTTGGTCATCTTCACTATTTGGAGAAGTACTAGTAAAAAGTGGTTGAAGACTTTTGGAATCGGATGGAGAACCATTCGGAAGGAAAGAGGAAATAGATGATTGAACACTTGACCCTACTTGATCTTTTGACTCTAATAAATGAGGATTGACTTCTTCAGGAGGCTGGGCTGGTATGACAATTTCTTCCTCTTGACTTTTATCATCACCATTATTAGTAGTAGTGGTGGAAGATTTGGTAGTGGTGACAGGAGGAGAAATTTTAGGGATAACTTTCTTCTTCCTCTTCTTTGTTACAACCAATGGACTGTTACTACTTGTAGTAGAAGATTCTTGATCAATTTCAGGGAATTTCTTCCTTCTCACTCCTCCCCGGACAGCTCGGACTCTTTTATTATTAGAATTATTTGTGGGCCCAGACTTGACCTGTCTTTTAACTTCAGTCGTCTTGGCCACTTTGACACTACCAAGAATGGGTTTTGTTTTGTTGACAGGTGAGTCTTGTGCTTTAGCTTGTTTGGATGCATTGCTCCCATTAGATTTGTTGACATTTCCATTTTGAATTCTTTTCAGTTCTCTCTGCAGGGCGAATGATGTTGATGGTTTGGGATTTGCAGTGTCCAACAAAGCTTTAAAAAATATGTATATATTATTATTGATGTTACTCGTAAATATAAGGCATAAGGTATATTGGTTTGGTATATATAAAATAGAAATAGTAATATTTTTCTATAAATGTATATGAATTTAATATTTGTTTTTCTTATTATTCAGTATAATATCAATGTGTAAATAGCTCACCTTCTCTGTCTGCCCTGGATTCTCTCCCCCTTTTTAATTGAGGTTTTGACTTACAAGTCTTTTTCCGAAGTGATAGGTTATTGGTAGAACTAGAGTCTTCACTGTCCGAACTAGAGCACACAATTTTCTTTTCATTCAATTGAGGTTTCCGTTGACTCGACTCTAGTAAACTTTTTGGAATTGGACCTGGGGCATAATGTTTCTTAGCTCTTCTAGGTGTTAAGGACATTGGTGATGATGATGGAGCAATACCATTAGTTTGGATTGGACTATCCATTACACCATTTTCTGGCTGTTGTTGCACTACCATCTCATCGTTGTTGTTGTGGTTCACAATGACGGCTGTACAATTTTTATTATTATTGGTTTCTGAAGAACCATCACATTCCTCCAATGTAGACAAGGGTTGTTCGGCAATTTTCATTACATTACAAGTATTAGTCCTGTTGGTGGAAAATGTCGTGTTGAGAGGAACAGAGTCAGACAAGGTTTGTTCACCATTACTCAAGACTGAATCATGTTGACGATGTAAGGAATGAATTGGTAAATTTGGCATCAAAAATGTGCAGTTCATTGAGGATATGGAAGGTTGTTGTTGTTGTGTAGAATGTGATTCCCCTTCTGTAGTCGGAATAGTATCATTCACCACATGAATATTATTCATGTTCCTAGAACTTACTATCATTGGTGTCTTTGACACCAAAAATGTTGAGTTGACTTGTTGACAAGAATTAGGGAAGGAAGTAGTAGTAGAAGAAGGATTCATCGTGATGACTTCCTCCGCCTCGTCCTCATGATGATTATGATTATTTTCATTCACACTATTGTTACTGCTGGATGATGCGGTTGGTGCAAAAGCACCTTCATCAATGTCACTAGTAGTGGCAATTGTCGTCCAAGATTCATCTGTGGCATCCTGTGTGACTGGGACTAAAATACCACTTTCTTCACTCACATCCATCAGGGACAAGGAACCATCAATTGTTTGGATTGAGTCTTCATTACGCTTGATGGGAGTATCCGCATGCTGCGTAGCTGGAACTATGATATCAGAATCTTCTAGTATTGAAATATTACAATCATCACGAGTAAATTTAATCATATCTCGATTGAATTGTTGGTGGCAATCTGGACAACTCCATGCTAAATAAATTTTAAAATAAAATAAAATCAAACATGAACAACTTAAACCTCTCCTAAATTTTTACAAAAAATACTACCAG
>WJFB01003390.1:0-13399 GCA_009870185.1 Pygmarrhopalites habei | reverse complement strand
TTGCGAGTGTAATTTTTACATTTAATTGCCATTAATCCTAAATATAAGCAAGTGGCGTTCAAGTCAAAAATTTTTCGTGTGGATTTGTCTGAATAGTATTCAGTGAATACACTTTGGCCTCTAGATAAGCGGTCCACTTAAGCATTGGTCAAGGAAGTTCCCTTCTGTTCGTTTCAGGTCAAACAAACGGAACCTTATTTTGTCATGCTGTGTCTGCCATGTCCTTTAGGAATTCTTAATAATAAACAGATTTTATTGTCTGAATAGAAGTGAAGGAAAGGGTCAGAAAATTGCGGGATTACTCTCTCCTGGAATTGTGCACTCATTTCTTGGCTCTTATCTTCATGATTGGCAATGCAATAATTCTCATTGTTCTGCTGCTTGACCCAACTCGACCCCAATTGTTATATTCTGCAGTTCTGCACTGTCTACTCCGTACAGATCCTGAATGTCCTACACTGTTCTTTCATTGGCTGAAACGGGGATCATTTTGTTCAATTATAGTCATATGCACTTTGAAGTTTTGAGTGAGCTCCTCTTTTTCCAAAAGTGTACAAAACAAATGGGAGACTTAAATCGGTTATTAAGGTACTTGTTATTATTTGAGATACGACTTTTTGAAATTTAACGATTCATTCCTATTGTACATATATATTAGTTCTTGTCCGAGAATCAGAGAAAGGATGGAAATATCGGTTCGTCCCCGGATGACCTTTGAACTGACCATGCGATGCTCCGATCAACTCCGAAACTTTCAACTCCTCATTTAACTTTCCAACCACGCCCACGCCTACAACATATTCTTTATTAAAATCACTTACCTTTGCTGTGCCATCATTGGAGCTTTCTTCAGGATCCGGTTCATGTCATTGAATCTCATGATTTCTATATTCGCATTCCGTGTATTTATTGTGACTGTCATGGTTTTTCTCTTGCTGTATAATAGAGCATTCAGGACTCCCGTGGAGATGGAGAGGATCAAGCAAGGGGTGGTCATTGCTGCTCAGGGTCAAGCATTTGACATTTCGAGGAAGTTGGTGAGAAAGAGGATAGAAGGGGTGAGGACTGTAGGGGTTAAAGTGGGACAGTTTCATACCCTCGAGCGACAGTCCACTCTCAACTTTTTGAGTTTCGTGGCAGAAAAACTGGTGACACTCCTCGTCACTTTTCAGTGAATTTGAGGGTTTTGTATGTCGACCATAGGCATTTTATGTTGTATTTTGATATAGAAAGTTTAGCTCATATTGTGGAACTAGCCCTTGCGGCATTTTGCACTGAAATGCTTGTTTATTAACTGAACATTAATACTTTGCAATAATTCTTTCAGAGAATATTAGAAATTCCCGAATGACTCGACATTTCAATGCTTTTTTTATATTCACATTTAAATATGTTTTTGACTCTCTTAGCAAACATGACAAACCTTTATGAGACGAACAATTACATAAATTGACAGGAGTCAGGTATAAAATCATTTTTGAAAATGACAAGATTGTTCAGAAATGTCAAAAGTTTTTATTGGCAGCCATAAAATTTTTTGATGACCGCAATGTCACTCTCTTCAAAGTCGGGTCGATTCCCGGCCCCTCGACAGTCAACTCCACTCTTGGCCGTGAAAGCGGGTTTCCCGTTGATGCTGTATGCCTGGTTGACAGCCGGGTAGTGCATGACACTCTTGCAGTTGAATTTTCCAATTATCTTCATGTTCTTCTCTTTTTGCCACCACCGTCTCCACTCTAAACATCAATATATCATTTTTTCAAAAAAAGATGGACTGAATTCGTAATATGAAGCTTTATGATATTTAAGTATGAATTTAGGATTTACCTGGAGTGATGTTGTTGTAGTGGACTGTGATGTACTTGTCTCGATCTGCCCAACATATTATCAACCACAAAATATAATACTTTTTGCAAAGAAAAACCTTGTACGTGGCAATGATAATTGACCCAATACCCGGGTTTTCTTCAGTGAACCATTCGGTTACCTTTAAACCTTTTAATTACACTTTAATTGTTCAACTTCGACGCCACTTGCACGAATTTTGTATCACAGAACGTTATGGAATTGTAAAACCCACTCAAACGGCGTCGAAGTTGAACAATTAAAGTGTAATCATTTTTATATTACTGGTACTACACAACCCGGGTAATATACCAATAAAACTGTCAGATTTGTTACCTGTCCGTTGATGCTCGTGTTCAAATCCGACGGCATGCATAAATTCGTGAATGACGACCCCTTGACTTGTACAACCCGGAACTTGAAGATTCATCTTTTGACCTCCACGTCCATATCGTCCCACATACGAATTGCAACCTTCTCCATTGTAAATCCGGACGAAATACTGATCGTTACTTTCCCTCGGTTTGAGTGTGACGCAACTCCCGATCCTTTCATTGAAGTGGGCAATTCCCTGTTCCACCGTCTCTCGGGCATCCTGCGCTGTTCTTGTAATAAATAATTCATCCTCAATTAATCAATCAGTAAATAATATTTCTGCTAAGGAAAACAAAACAAGGGACTCACGATATGAATCATCAAAGTCATAGGGAATTTCACCGTTCTCCCATTTGACCGCTGACCCGCCTACCTGACCCAGTCCCTCTATTCGTGGTGCACGCCAAATGTCTCCCTCCAAAGTGAATCCGAGGTCATTCCAGTCTGGAACCTCCACAGTCTGGACACTTCCTTTAATGATTTATAGATATTTCCTCATTATGTCTACAAATTTTCACAATAAGTTTTGAAAATAATATTCAGTGAAAGTTGACACACCTGTCCCATTAATTTTGATTGGAGTTGAAGCTGGAGCTGCTCTGATTATTGTAAGATTTAATATGACAAAAATGAACGTAATTAATATGAAGGAATTTTGGAAAGTTGATGCCATTTTATTTTGGGATGCTGACATAATTGTCGTTCACAAACTGGATTGAAATTCGATCAAATGGTAAACTGGGACATGAATTTATATGAATGAGGTCATCACCACAAATGACATTGTATTCAGGTTAAACCGGATTACGGATTCGCATGCGCATTTTAATAAAAATCATTAAGTTGTTCTTACTAATTACAGGTAAAATGAACCACATAGGGTAATTATTGTGGTTCGGCATACAGACTAATTGACGAATGTTTTGACCACGTCGTCATCAGCAATCAACTGTGAATGTAATTAGTCTGGTAAAAATGGGCAATTATAATATTTATCTTTTTGAAGAATTGCTAAATTGTGGGAAAGGACCTTCAGATGTATGTATGAATAATATGTTGGACAGCTCTCCCATGGACAAATACGTTTCATAATTTTATTTGTTCCCCTTTGATCACTATATATAATCATAATAAATATAATAATAAATTATTGGCACTTTCTTCACATACAGTATTTTAGCTTTAACATTAACATGTACCGTACACTTCTTATAACTGACAGGTCTCGTAAAAATTCAAAAATTGTCAATATTCACAAACCCAATTGGTCGTCGTTAAGTATTTGTTAGCAACAACAACCATTCTTCTTTCTCTTTCAATTAATTAGAAAAGCCTTACTTTGTCTCACCATTGAGATGACCCTACGATTTCAGACGACTTCACTTTGATATTCAAATATTGAATAGAATATAAATCTTGACTTGCCAGCTGCAAAAGAAATTTTAGGACATATCAATTTTTTATGGTAATAGTAACTTTCACTTTGCAGGTAAAATGATTTACTTTAACCACGGCCAGCCACCATCCTTCATCGTCAGACTCGTCAGGTGTAAAGAACACTTCGATTTCTTAGTTCTGAATGAAGGGGACCCGAACTATGACCATTATTCGGTGGAAGCCTTACCCTTGAAGTGAATTAAAATTATTTGTTGCATTTTACTTGTGAACTTTATGTTTATCAACAAAAGTAAAAGTCTTCGTGTAAAACACATTCCTTACCTTGAAAAAGGCAATCTCTGCTCTACTCTGCTCTAGCAATGCACTGTTAAGACAATCAGCATTACATATTGTATTTTTGGTGAATTATGAACACTGTACAGCAAAATAAAGTTAAACTACTCATTTTCATAGGAGACGACCACATGTCCATCTTCAATAAGTCAATATATATGTCAATCTTATCACGTACAAAAGCCTAGTCAAACAGAAAAGTGTTAATCTCTACTCGCATACAAAATAATATTTAACAAAGTCACTCACATTGTAATAAGCTCCGTTTTCACCTCTGACCTCCACAGCTACGTCCTCCGTCATTTTAATGAGAAGGGATGGCAACACAGTCCTGAAATGTCTTCACAAAAATAAATAAATGAAAGTAAATCACATTTATTGTGTATTTTAAATACACAAATAAAATACAGTATTTATTTATGTAGTGCACCTCTTTTCTTCGGGATATGATAGAAAATGAAAATCCAGTCAGAAAAATGTGGAGAATCCAATATCAACACTGCCAACACGTTTAACTAGCTAATAAGGCTGCTAATTGTCAATTAAAGTTAAATGTGTCCCAAAAATCATACTTCCCAGTAAGAAACAAGGACGACTGGGAAAGGGTCCATCTTTTTTTTATTTTATTTTCAAAATCTGGGATATTTTTATTTTGTTTTCTCTCCTCGTCACATTTCGTCAATCTGGTGGCCTGTGACTCTGTTTCCTGGCTGCCTTGGATGTCCATAATTTGAGGTGAGTTGAAATAACTTCTTGTTTTTCTCCATTTCAACATGACAAACCTTAATCCTCGTATTTTCTATTCGTCTTCAAAGTATCATAACATTTTTGTGTCAAAGGAATTTCCGACTCTCATGGAGAACCAGAAAGATGTTGTGTCCAAGAGCAAGAAAAGACGAGAGAGGAAGAAGAAATGTCAAGCAACATCATCATCGAAGGAGAAAAATTGCGAGGAGAATGTCAATGTGGTTGTAAATGAAGAATCCGAACAGATTGATACTTTGACTGCGAATGCTGATCCCGTCACCAAGATTGTAAAGGTATTTTAGTACAACACTATTAACAATTTTCACTTACAATTAGAGTATTGTATAAATATATTTTCATCGGGTGAATAGGACTCTTGCCCAGTTTGTGGAGAGGAAGAAAACTTGATGAAATGTATGGGTTGTTTGTATGTGGCCTATTGTCAACCTGAACATCAAAAACAACATTGGAAGATTCACAAGAACGACTGCTGTCCATTTAAAATCACAGTTGACCCTGTCATGGGCAAACAAATGGTTGCTACGAGAAATCTGAAGGCTGGGACTTTGGTTTTGGAAGAATTTCCGGTTCTCTGCTACCCTTCATTCAACGGTCTGAAGTTTGTTTGTCTTTCCTGTGGCCTTGATTTCAAGGGAGAGCAACCCAGATTGTGTTCTACATGTCAGTGGCCAGTCTGTTCTCCAGAATGTGAACAGGTGTAATTTTAAAATTATCATCATAATACTTTTATTACATAATACTTATGTACATCAGGATTATTAATTATGTTAATGTGTCATAAGAGTGAATTATTTTCAAAAATATGTTAATGTATTTATTTTGTGTGTGTGTAGATGTTGATGCACAAGGAGAATGAGTGCTTTGTATTTGCTCGTCAGAAAATTGAGTTTCCTGTGTCGTCATACATAAAAAGTTGGTTTTTAAGAAAGTATCACTTGAGGATGGACAACGAATCCAGTTTAATGGTCATTTGTATTGAACTCATCCGTGGACTCAGACTCAAGATTCTCAATCCGAAAATGTACGAAGATTTGCTGAATGAAAACTACAATGCAAACAGGGATAATAGTACAGGCTTTTACAATCTCTTCGGTCAGGCCATCGGCGTACTTAGACAGCTCGTTGACGTGAGGGACTTACTCCTTGGTAATGATGTTAGTGAAGGAGAACTTTTGAGGCTCATCAAAACTATAAGGGATAATAATTTTGGAAATTGTCGTATTATGGGGAAAGAAAGGTAAACTTTTTTGATATGGCTATATTTTTGTAATTTTTATTTACTTTCACAGACAAATAATGAACTAAGGTCCAAATTATGTAAAGTAAAAATATCTCGTATCCACAAAGGGACAACATTCATGGGACGTTCCTTCGAGCAAGTCGACTCAATCATTCCTGTTGTCCTAATTCAGAGGAAATCTTAATCCCTTCACGTGGATTCTCAATAAACATCCGAACTCTGACCCCTGTGACCAAGGGAGAGCCTCTGACCCTCAACTACTTTGATGATGATTTGATTCGACAATGGAGAGCTACAAGACAGAAGAGAATTCGGAAAGAGTGGGGTTTCCTCTGTCGTTGTCTCAGGTATACAATTAACTCAAGTTTTTTATGTTGAGAGAGAATTTTAATAATTAAAAAGTAACAAATACATTATTTATTTATTAATTGATTGAGTAGGTGTCGGGATCCCACTGAATTTGGAACTTATTTGGATGGAGTTTGCTGTCTAAAATGTCATCCTACAGATGAAACGACTGGGGAAAGATTGAGAAAGGATAAAGATGTTGGATTTTTGATTCCTGTCAACCCATTGGATTTTGAAAATGATGCAGCCATCTGGAAATGTAATGCTTGTGAAGCTACAAAACCACTCAAGGACATTTTAGAATTGTTGAGAAAAGTGAAAAAAGAATTGGATGAAATAATTCAACTGGACACAACAGAGACAGACCAGCTGTCCCGATTGAACAAATTTCTTGAGAAGAATCTGAAGGTGGTTCACCAAAATCATTTTATGCTACGGTACGCAGTGGCGAAGATGATCAATCTGTTGGACCCTGTCGAACTGTTCGATCGAGGAGGATTTAATGTGGCGTACATGCATTGGCAGTACATGATTACTACCAACTCTATACTTGCTCCAGGAATTTCAGGAGTTAGAGGTAAAAATATATTTAAAATGAAATGTTGAATGATTCATGTACTGTTCCTGTTTAAAGTTGATATACCTAACATTAATCTTTATTTAAATATTTCCAGCTCAAAATCTGTTTGCTTTGAGTAACTTGATACTGTCGGTGGTGAATAATATTCCGGATGCCTTCTCGGACAAAGAGAAAATTGATTTGCATACTCAGGCGATTTCCTGCTGTGCCCAGTCAGCTGTGAGATATGACGTCTTTGACAACAACCAGGCTAAAGTAGCGATCGTTCAGTTAATGATTGACCAAATGCGGAACATCGTGACAGAATTAGAGTTAAAACAAATCAACTTGAATGATCCTGTGCCTGAAGTTAAATTTGGATGATACTTATAACTTGATTGTCTACATTTCTATTCTTGGGGTTTAATATTTAATTTAATAAGGTCAAACTTTTGTATTTTAATAATTTTTTTGTTTTATACTTGTTTGAATTTTCTCTCTTCGTATATATCACAGTTAATTTAATAACTATAGCCAGTAATAATTACTCAGTTTATCACTAACAGTTGTTAAAAATAATATTGTTATTTCTTATAAGCTTTTGATGCGTATTGGAATTTTTTATTAGGACTTGTAAAGTAAGATGTCAAAGGATATTACATACTTATTATAAATTGATAATGAGTAGAGGCTAATGAAGGACACATGAACATTTAAATCAGATATGTAACGACAGGCCATGCATATCTCAATGTAATAATCAATAGTAGTAATGAAAACAGAGTAAAGGGTTATACCATCCTAAAAAATTAAAATAATATACTTGTCACAATTATTAATTCACCCACATCTTACGAAAAAATAATTCGAGAATAATTCGTTTGACAGTTTATTTTAATCTTCTAGTAAAGCTTAAGGCAGAGATCCTTCAAAGGATCAGGTCAAAGGGCATTTTGTAATCCTAGTAATCAATTTCACACGTTGCTGGACTTTGACGCCACTCATCTATATTTCTATTTTGATATTGCACGAGTGTAATGAAAGTCAGTGAATAAAGTAAATGGCGTTGAAGCATAACGTGACAAAAGCCTTTCACTTTGACCATTTCTCAGCTTATAATACAAGCTAAGGAATTTTCTCATTCAATTTCTTCATTTTTGATTATTCTTGATTTTCATCGTCTATAAGTTGAGTTAACTGTGATGCCATAATTTTGATTCTCAAAATTTTTAATCGTTTTTTAAAATTCTGTTGCCTCATCCTTGAAAACGAATTTTACTGAATTCAACGAAGCCCACATATGGGCTAATAAATAAAATAGTAATAAAATATGCATATTTTATTTATTTCCCTGACGTATGAAGGTCAGGAAAACAGCAATGTTGGACGGAGGAACATTCATTTCCGACCATTTCTAGTCACTTTTATAATAAAAGTTTTCTTACTTCTGCCATATGTGACAAGGTGACCTACCAGTGGCACCAATGTCATCAATTTACCTTTCGAGTTGGAAGTCAGGATCCGTCCACGGCTTTTAAAAATATGACCTCCACGTCATGTAGAGGATGTTTAAAGGTGCAACTAGGCCTACGCTGTATGATTTTGAGTGGATGATTCTACGTCATTCTGTGACTAATATCCGGTAGACAATTCGGGACAAACTGGAATTAAAAGTCAGTAATTGACGTGAATAACTATTACATATGAACCACTTAATAAGGTAGAAATATACACGTGTACTGACCGGGTCTGTCAGATGACCTAAATATCTGACTGCTTTAAAACCTATACAATTTCGTAAGACAGAATAATTATTCCAATTATTTCAATGCTTCTACTTCTCTACTCAACATCCTCTACTAAAGTGCCTCTACTCCTCTTTCATTATTTCTTCTCCTGTCGATCCTCAACTGCAAACCAGAGAGTCACTCCATCAGTCGAATCTAGAAAAACAGTATCAAGATGTTGAACAAACGAGAGAACCGTTACAATTTCATTTTCCTGAAATTCTCCTCTGTCCTCAATCTCCTCCCCATCGAAGTTGACCTGGAGTTGGGAAAGGTCGAGCTGACGTCATCGAGGTGGCGTCTGCTTTTGTGGAAATGTTTCTTCATCATCTACTCTGTTCATTTTGCCTACGTTCTTTTCACTTTTGGTCTGGCCTGCACTGACCCCAAAATACTGGTTGCACAACCACTTCTTTGTTCATTTGACCTTTGATGTGTTTGGAGTGGCGGTGTGGGCCTACGCTTACAATATGTTTGTGTGTAATCCATCCATCTCAGTCGCCATATTCCAGACCAGTTGTTTGACAGACGCAGAGGACAAGGACAGCGTCAGAAAATTGAGGGATTACCCCATTCAGGAATTTTTCACTCATTTCTTGGCTTCCATGTTTTGGATGACTCTTTGTATTGTTATTATTTTTCAACTGGCCGACCCAACTCAACCCCATTTACTCTACGCTGCAGTGCCCACTCCGTACAAATCCTGGTTGACCTACGCCATCCTTTCAGTCTTTGACGTGATGATTAATTTGTTCCGTTGTAGCCAAGTAATCTTCGCAATTTTGAGCCAATTTCTCTTTTTCCAGAAGAGTGCAAAACAAATTGGGGACTTGGATCAGATACTCATGTACCTCAATTTTGGAAAGAATTTATTCAGTCTTTTCAGAATGAACAGATACATTCTATTAATTTGTATCCTCTGATTAGAGAAGGAATGGAGTCACCGATTCATCCTCGGAAGACTTTCGCCTTGACCATGCGAAGCTCAGACCAACTTCGAAACTTTCAACTCCTCATTCAACTTTCAACCACGCCCACGCCTACAACATCGTCGTTTCCAAAATATTCTGTCTTTTCTTTTCCATAATTGGTGGCTTCTATGGAATTCGATTCCTCTCAACGAATCTCATGATTTTCCATATTCGCAATCCGTTTATTTATTTTGGTTGTCGTTCTTTTTCCTTTGTTGTACAACAGAGCATTCAGGATTCCTGTGGGGATGGAGAGGGTCAAGCAGGGGGTGCTCATTGCTGCGCAGGGTCAAGGATTCTACAAGTCTAGGAAGTTGGTGAGAGGGAGGATAGAAGGGGTGAGGACTGTAGGGGTCAAAGTAGGACAGTTCCCTACTCTCGAGCGACAGTCCACTCTCAACTTTTTCAGTTTTGTGGCAGAAAAATTGGTGACGCTCCTCGTCACTTTTAAGTCTGTAAACTCGAGATGAATGGACAAAAAAGAAGTACAAAAAATATTTCTGATGACCAATAATTTGATGAGTCACATGACATGACACGGCATATCCTATTAGTGTAATTGAATGTACATGCACATCGTATTTAATTTGTAATAATATTTGTGTGTGGCAGTGAAAATTAATTTTTCATTTTCTGTTGTCACTTCAACTTCAACAACTTCAACATTGAAATTTAGCGAACTTCCAGGGTCCATCACAGAGATAATGCCGGCCTATGAATAATAAATGCTTGGCCTGAAAAATTCAAAGTTTTGTCACAAAAGTCTCAGCTCCTGCACTTTCTGAAAATAAATGAAGATAGACTACAATTTTAAGACTATAACCCTTGAGGTACATTGTTAGACTTTAACGCCACTCATTCATATTTACAATTTAATATCGCTCCAGTCAAGGAAAAATCATTGAATAAGATGAATGGCGTTCAATCACAACATGATAGAATCCTTTCACCCCGACTCCTGACCATTACTTTAGCTCATCTGACCTTCAAAGGTCAAGAACAGTAAAGTGAGTGGACATGGCGGGACAAGATTAGGACAAAGATTACGAGGAAATGTTATTTTCATAGAGCTAGAAAAAGCCCTCATTACCTTGGAACATGAATTTGTCCAGTTTTCCCTTATTTCACATTTAAGGCAATTATGTCAAAATGGACAATCGGCACATCATGTCAATACAACTTGTCATACCCTAGACATACTCTTGAATTCCTGTATTAACCAGCGTAAGGCTGGACACATGACAACCCTGGAAAGACTTGTTGTCACGAACTAGAAAATTACAGTTGTTTTTACGTGTGTGAGTGGATAATTCCATGTCATTTTGTGGTCAATATCCGATAGGAAATTCTGGGGAAACTGGAATTGAACGTCAATGGTTGACATTTAACGTTACTATTAATTATCTATGTGTGCGGCCCATTTAATAAGATAAATATGTACGAAAACTGATCAGGCCTGTCACATCATCTGACTCACGATCAGACAAAAATATTTGACCATTTTTAAACGTACATAGGAACCTTTTTGACGCCATTGGAGGTTTGTCACTCACTCTACTCCTTTCTTCATGAGAAACGCTTTCTCTCTTACTTTTAATATTTACTTGCTTATTTTGTTGTGTTCAGTGTTCACTGCCATATTGTCCCCTCCGGAGAAACGACAGTCAAGTGACGTCATGTACTCAACTATAATAGTTGATTGTTCTTAAAACTTACACATTTCTTGCGGTACGGAATAATTATTCCAGTTATTGGAATTTCAATACTTCCACTTCTCTCCTCAAGACAATCTTCTAGAGGGACTCAAACATATTCTTGAGATGTTGAACAGACGAGAAAACCGAAACAATTTGATTGTCCTGAGATTCTCCTCCCTCCTCAATCTCCTCCCCATCAAAGTTGACCTGGAGTTGGGAAAGGTCGAACTGACATCATCCTGGTGGCGTCTTCTTTTGTGGAAATGTTTCTTCATCCTCTACTCTTTCGATTATGTCTACATCCTTACTACTCTTGGCCTGGCTTGCACCGACCCGAAATACTTGGCACAGATCCAGTTCTTTGTTCATTTGACCTTTGCTGTGGCTGGAGTGATGGTGTGTTGCTATGCGTACACCCTTTTTGTGTGCAATCCATCCATCTCAGTCGCCATATTCCAGACCAGTTGCGAGAATGACAGTGAGAGTCAAGGTAAGAGTTTCGATTGGAAGAATAGATTTTTTAAACGATGTATTTTGTCACAACATTCTTGCTGGTTTTATAGAGGACCCTCGGAAGGTCAGAAAATTATGGGACTATCCCATTCAGGAACTCTTCACTCATTTATTGGCTTCTGTGTTTTGGACGGCACTTTCCGTTTTCATCGTTTTTCAAGTGACTGACCCAACTCGACCCCATTTACTGTATGCTTCCGTGCCCACTTCGTACAAATCCTGGTTGACCTACTCTGTGTTTTCATTGGTTGATGTGATGATCCTTTTGTTCCGTTGTAGTCAAGTGATCTTCGCACTTTTGAGTCAATTCCTCTTTTTTCAGAAGAGTGCCAAACAAATGGGAGACTTGGATCAGATACTCAGGTACCTCAACTTTCGAGACAATTGATTCTTTACAGAATGATTAATTATTTTTGTACTGTCGGATTAGAGAAGGAATGGTGCCACCAGTTCATCCTCGAAAAGCTTTCGCCCTGACCATGGAATGTTCGGACAAACTCCGCAATTTTCAACTCCTCATCCAACTTTTCAACCACGCCCACGCCTACAATATTCTAGCCTTCAAAATATTCTGCCTCTGCATGGCCATAATTGGTGGTTTCTACTGGATTCGAACCATATCAACGAATCTCATGATTTCCATATTCGCATTCCGTTTATTTATTTTGTCTGTCCTACTTTTTCCTCTGCTGTACAACAGAGCATTCAGGATTCCCGCGGAGATGGAGAGGGTCAAGCAAGGGGTGGTCATTGCTGCTCAGGGTCAAGCATTCTACATGTCTAGGAAGTTGGTGAGAGGGAGGATAGAAGGGGTGAGGACTGTAGGGGTCAAAGTGGGACAGTTTCATACACTCGAGAGAGAGTCGAGTCTCAACTTTTGGGGTTTCGTGACGGATAAATTGGTGACACTCCTTGTCACTTTCTAATTGATCTTGTATACTCAAAATGATAGCTTTAAGAAGGTGAGCTCATGTTGAATCAATGAATGCCGTGAGGTAAATATATTTTTTAAATATTCTGGAGTAATGAGATAATTCATGGAAGAAAATGTGTACGCGTGGAAGGGAGTGTCCATGACAGAATCGAGTATAGATTTAGGGTTACTCATTATTACGAGTGGCGAATCTTGAGATTCTCAGGATTGTTGTAGACCACGTGGGAGAGGTCCCCCTTTGGATTTGAATCGAAAGTGTGGCTTCATTTTAGAAGAAACATTTAAGACTAATATGTTAATTAACATAAGTGGTATAGAATAAAGAATGTGACCCCCTCGTAGAGTTTTCTCAATCCACCCTATATCCCGTAAGTCATCACTATGTTGACGGAACTGGTGTGACCGCAGGGCCGAGGAGCACCAAGCATTGCTGGACAGGACACCTGAAGATTAGCTTCATGTATAAAGAAAACTTTATTTGAAATATCCGTAATGTACATAATAAAAACTTATCCTCTAAAACAAGCAGAAACTAACTTTATAATGTCGATTGATCCAATTTAAAATTTGAAAACCCCTACTTTCAATTTCATGAAAATCAATTTTTAAATAAATAAAAATTTAAAATTGT
>WJFB01003388.1:0-13400 GCA_009870185.1 Pygmarrhopalites habei | reverse complement strand
AATCAGACCCCCCCCCCCCGAGAGAGACACACACACACATACTGCTAAAGAAATTAGCTGACTTAGCCTCTACTCAAGGAGGGTCATTTAGAATCTGTGCTCAGTTTTAATTTCATCAAAATCTCAAAGTCAAATACTGCTGAATTGTAGAGATTTGATTAAAACTCACCTACTCACCTACTCAGGATCTCGAAGGACCTCCAAATAGGATGTTTCATATTTTGTTTTCCCATTTTTGTCTAAAATTTCCCCTGACATTGCAGTTTTGATGAGAAATTTCATTAATTCTTAGCCCTGATTGATTGGGCCGTGATCTACTTCTTGGCCTTGTGATTTTCAGAAAAAAGATGCGGATCCGATGGAGATGAATGACCAGGGGGTATAGAAAGTTTTCAAATTACAATTTCGACTAATCCAGTCCATGGAGAAAATATTTCTTAAAAAACTATTCTACTTTCCAACTTTTTGACTCATAACAGGAAGAATGGGGAAAGGAGAAAGTCCATAAGGAGAAAGCGCTTGAGAAAGGTTAAGACCCCTCCCCGCTGCCCTCAAAAACTTTCTATTTGACACTACCCTTTAAGTTAGAGCGGGTAAGGGGTGGGGCGTCCATTGTGGATGAAATTCTAAACTGCTCTTAAACAAATTATACACATACCACACAAAATGAGGATAATTTACAGTACAGTTTTCACATTGTGTGTGTCTACCACATGTATCGCTTCCCTTTTGGCTGGAGTCATCATCATCAGATATCCCGTAGATTTATCCTTCATTACTCAATTACCCAGAGGGTCTGGGACGAGGAC
The DNA here is from genome assembly GCA_009870185.1 of Pygmarrhopalites habei. Classification (NCBI taxonomy): domain Eukaryota; kingdom Metazoa; phylum Arthropoda; class Collembola; order Symphypleona; family Arrhopalitidae; genus Pygmarrhopalites; species Pygmarrhopalites habei. The sequence goes on along the minus strand of WJFB01003388.1, from coordinate 12,591 downwards.
TCGGCTCTCCATGTGTGCCTTTGTTAACAATCATACTGCTTCCGACACCCAGGCACGGGTCAAGTTTCTTAAATGGTTTTAATTTACATCCAGCCTCTTGTATTTCCTAAAAGCTGGTGTGTGTGCGTGACTGTGGGTGCAAGGGATGCAAGTTGGGAGGAGGGGGAATTTCCCTGTCATATCCTGAGTAGATGGATCTTGAGGGCAATTTGGGAGAAAACGGTGGAAATGGTTTTCCGTGGAATAAAAGAAGGGATATTGTAGTGGATAGTGCACATTCAGAGTGGATGGCCCCTTGAAAGAGTAGACGGTGCTATTAGACCGGCCCACAGTCAACGCCTTCTGTCCCCCGAATATGTCTCGGCCGACATATTCAATCCAAATAGCAGGAGGATCCACTCTGTGTATTTATCTGTGTATTTTTAGTGCTTAACGAACAGGAGCAGACCGAACGTGCATAGATAGATACATGGTGGCATTTACGTTTCAATTACACATCGACTCCAGTTTCACTCACACACACACACATTGTACTGTATGTGTGTGTGAGAGAGAGGAGGGGGACAAAACTTTATTGCTGGATGTTTATGGAAGCTTAAATGGCAAACTATTCTGGGGCGGAAGAGGGAAGAGTCCTCTTCTTTTTTATTTCGTTCCGTCCCCTTGATCATGATCAATTCTTTTCTCTCCTTTCTTATTTTTTCTGTCTCGATCTTCTGCGACCTTAATGGAATCTCATCATTTAACCCAAATATACTTTACGACCGACTTTCCCCCTTCTGATGAGCTGACTGTCTCGTCATTGATTTTTTGTGCGAGTTTTTCTGCAGGAAGGAACCTTTGACTTTTCACTCAGCTGTCTCTTTTCTTCCTTTCAGGTAGAGATAAAAAGTCAGTTGTGAGGGGAAGTTGGGAAAATATTTGCATTGACATGTTAAATGTACGGGAAAAAAGTTGAGAGAAGAATAAATTCTTTTGAGAATATTCATGAATGCACAATCGAAAATCTACTTTGATGGTAATTATAGTTAATAACTTTGAAGAGATGAGCTCTTCTTTTTCTTTCTCTTTGAAATTATGACGCCGAAAATTTGGTTTTTTGGGGTTTTCGTCCACAAAAGAATTGTGTTTTAACTTGCAAATGTGTGTGTGTGTGTCAAGGTCGGACTTCCTTGGAGATGAAAAAAGGGATAGTTAGTGGGACTTTGTGCAGAATATAAAGGACTGTCCGCTTTCACTCCGTGAGGAAGTTAAAGGATGTAAATCTTGAGAAGGGAAGCAGCAACTGTGTAAAACTTTCGTTTAATGTAAATGTGGAGAGGAGGAAAACCATGAAAACCTCAGACAACTGAATAGCTGACTTTGTTTCTCCGAAGAAAGTTCTTTTGTTTCACTTGACAAAGATCCACAAACTCCAGTTATCATTGTGCGATACACACAGTACAGAAGTGTATTGTGTTCTACATTGTGATTTCCACAATACACACTCATTGCCACCTTCCATGATTTCGGCGAAAACTTGTTAATTAAATACAAATTACGAAGGTCCAAACAATTTTTCTCCACCTTACAACTTTCCCTTTTAGTATTTTTGTTTCTAAGTTAAGTCAAATTCACAAAAATTCTGCAAAGATTGACATAATACGTACAAGTACAGTTGGGAATCAACTTTTGCAGAGATTTTTTGTATTTCAAGGAGTTGGCATGATAATTTGCGATGCATTTTGTGCGAATGGGAAAAACAAGTCGGATTTTAACACATTTGTCCCACAAAAAATATAAACATATCACGTAATAGGATACGGCACAAGATCTCGGAATTGAGTGTGAATTGTTCCAGGAAAACTGGGTAATTTCTGTAGTGGTCTGACTGTGTCCACTCAACTCTTCCATTATTTGTAGAATGTATTCTGGGGAACTCTGAAATAAATAAAGAAATCGGCCGACGTTCATCAATCGTGTACAAGCCGTACGTACAATTGGGATAAAGTTATATGGGCGCCATAAACCCAGAAAAATTTAACTTGTGCGGCAGAAGAAGGGGAATTGGACGTCCAGACTTAACCCACATTCCATTGTCTTTCTCCTTTTATTTTAGTGAGAGTAGGTCAGTACTTTCGAGGGTGACAGGACGGGAGAAAGAATGTTGAGCCTCAGCTCTCTTTCTTGAATCAAGACACAATTGAGAATATAAAAAAGGAATCCGAGTGGGGAAAGGATGTCGAAAATGATGGAACTAAAATCGTAAAAATGACATGGCTACACAAGGGAGGGAGGGAGAGTAACCTACAATAGTCTTCAGTAAACAGGGAGGAAGTGATTCGCGATGCAGGGGATATAACTGTCGTTTTATCCACACGGAGAAGTTCCAACTCTCCAGAACGACCATTGCCCGCCATTTGGTCCAATGAAAAACAAGTTGGTGCTCAAGGAGTGTAACTAAACTTGTTCACATCCAGGAGACCTAGGGACGGACGGAGGAGAGAAACTCTGCTAGAAATTTGGGAGGTCTGTCTACGCAAATAAGATTTCCTAATGCAAGTCAGGGCTAGTTTACGATGATAGTGAATATTATTATGACGATATGAATTTCACTACGATTTCCCTGGGAAACGTGTCTGGAAATCCTAAGCAACGTTCCCTCCCTCAAATGTAACTAAACCGCACCACAAACCTCAAAACCAATTCTTGGCTCCTGGGCCTTCCACACGGAGAAAAGTCCAGAATATATTTCATGGGAATTCTTCTCTCCTTTCACAACTTTCACTCCTCTCTTGTTTGTCACACACAAAGTTTTTTAGTTGGATTCTCAAGTTCAAGTATGCCCAGTGAATTAAAATGGAAACATTCTGAATTTTTCAGGAGAAAACCCTTCTTTTCTCCTCGTCCAATCCCCATTTGTACTGATTTTTCATTTCTAATTCAGTTCTCAACAACGCAATAACGCCGACATTGCATTGTATCCGTCCTTCTCAACTTTTCACCTTCAATTTCCTCAGAAAAATGACTTGGAAGGTCTTCTCATCCTACGAATTCCAATTCTCCGAATAAAAAAAATGTCTTTACAAATATCAGATTTCTTCCATTCTTGTAACCTTCAAATATCCGACGTAACTATGTACATTGTACAGTACACAATTTAATAATGGACAATACATTTCCATGTATTTCGAGAATAAAACATTATTGAGACCAATATCGTGAAGAAAGGAGTCTTGAATAATGGAGAAAGTATTTTATTTTAGTATTTGTGCTTGAGAGAGAGTCCGTGGGAAGTGGATGTGGGCCGTAATACTCGTTTTATTTATTAATTCCCACTTGGCGACACCCGGGTGCATCCATATTAATATTTTTGTGTGATTTCTGATTATGTCAAATGGTGTGCTTTGTGAACCTACAATGTAGAGCCATAAAAAGGACAGTCACCAACGAGAGAAAGCTTTCACAGACGGATTCTTGAGACTGCTACTGTACATTGTGGATGGAAAGGCAATATGGAGAATGGTGATGAATATACAAAAATAATTCGTCTGGAGGGAGTAGGACATTCCCTGTCTGATGTCTGCATTCTCCTTTCGTGGTTCATGGAAGCCCGGAGTCAGGGAGGAGATAGCGTGCGATATGCAGATAACATGCATAATAAAGAGTGCAACTTTCCCCCAAACAAATCCCCCATGTCACAGTTAGTCCTGTCCACAACACACTCGGCACATACAGAGTGTCCGGGAAGGATGGTCACCTCAACAAAATATTCCTTTTCCGTTTCTGAGTCTCCACTGAAGAGAGTGACACATCTCATGAGATTCATGACCTACCATTGATTTGCGGAAACCTCCTGACGTCAACTTTTAAGCTTTGCAAATCCAAATTTTAACCATTGTGAGATAAGTCGGATGATCGTCACAGAAGATTGCATTCCTTTGTCTGGGATTTTCAGGGTCATCAACAGTCAAAGGTTCTAAATTTGTCCTTGTCAACGTCAGCATGACATTAAAATAATTTTTTGAACGGCTAGGGATGATGACACCCATTTTTGTGTTTCATTCGAGAATCCAAATTTGTTTGAATCTTTCCACAATTTGTCTGAAAGGTAGGAAATGAGGATGGGGTCATAAGTCCATACATTTTTCTCTCACACCAAACTGAACCTTTTGAACAAGGTCGCCTCACAAGGAGAATCGGTAAAACAAGACGACTTTTTTAGTGGAGAAAGTACTAACTTGGAGGACATACTTTATACACAAAAGAACAGACACACAGCCAAGTTGAATCTGTTAAGAGGAGGGAAGAAAGGAAGGAAGGAATTTAAAATAGCGAGATGTAACAAGTCAAGATCTTTTTGGGTGACTATACCGAGCACACATTTGTACATGGATATAAATATAGGCACAGCATGTGCGGGAGTGAACCCCCTCCTTCCTCCCTGCATGAACCCTCATTTGATATTCCCCCTCTCAAGGGGTCCATTCCTCCACCGTCTGACATACATTTGAACCGAACACGATCCCACCACACATTTATGACCCTAATACTCCAACATTATAGAAAGTCAACTGTGCAAGTCTCTCTTCGCCTCATAATGGAAAAACGTATCACTCCACCCCCTCCCTATACACGTCCTATGCCCAATATATTCAAACAAGTTTACACCCACATATACAACCAACGTTGTATTCTCTCTTTCCCATTCCCCAATTTACGATGTCTCCATTCTTCCCAGCACAATAGACTTTCCCTGTACGCCGTTATACAGGGAAAGTCGGTTCTGTATGTGAGCCCATTGTAACATCCGAGGAACATTTCTTTATCTGAGTTCTAAAAAAAGCCTTTGCATATTTTTATGAATCAAAGGAAAGAGAAAGTGACTGAGTTTTAGAATTAGAGTCCCCTCCTGTTTTTCCCGAGTCATTATCTCACAATTTCGGAGGGGGTCGGTGTACATGAATGTAGGTAGATGTGTGTGTGAGGTGTGCCCTGGCTTCCCTATTCTACTTAGGTTCTTATCTACTCCCAAGAAATTTGCTGGGAGGGGCTTTGTCACCTCAAAACTTTATGATTAATGAGTATCAATCCTTTTATTGTGTAAATCTAATGATACGTTCATCATGTACAAATCCTCCTCCTCTCCTCTTGCATTGATGGAAATTTTCCATGAATGAATGACCGCCCTTTCAAACGGGGAGAAATTCTCCTCAAAATGATTTTATGAGGCTTCAAGATTCTCGCTCATAAAACTTGGATTTTATCTGTCAACACAATGAACTTCCCCTTCTTTCTCCTCTCCAAAGTTCAATGTTCCGTGTGGACTGGGTTTATTACAGAATGGCTGGGCAGGATGAACTCATTTTGTAGGTGACTGTCGTAATTTTGCATCGAAAGGTCTTCATTCCTCCCATTCCGCCATTCTGATGGAATGGGAAATTTCATGGGGGAGGAAGACAAGGTATTTAGCTTCTGTTCCACGAGCACATGGATGCAATCGCTTGTTGAATGTAGAGGGAGGAGATGGAGACTAATCCGGATTAAGTAGGTCAGGTCAAGTCACTGGGTAACTACTTTCCCACCCAAATTTCGAGTGTAAATTGAGTCTCGTTGGGCCACACAGGAGAAAGTGGAGAGTGAAAGTGGAGGGGGAGGGGGAAGAAGAGAGGGAGAGTCAATTTAAAGAAGATACTCAGGAATGACTTTTATCGCTCCTCTGCTCCACATCTACCCATCTTCTCCTCCCCCTCCTCACGCCAATGCGTAGGGCTAATGTCAAATGGAAATCTGTATCTTCAGAACCACAGTCCCTACTTTTCCATGGGATGCGAAAAGGTAAGGGTAGAATTAGGGAGTGAAAATAATTTGAAACTTTTAAAAAAAGATATTCAAGAAACAAAAAAAATTATCACAGGAGTGGCTTTCATGACATTTTAAATTTCAAAATTAAAAATACACGCAGTCAAACGAATAAAAAACTTGCGTGAAAAATATATGCGAATTCGTAATTTTCAAAAAAATATTTGCATGGCCCCTTTTGGCAGTGCGTGTAAAAGTTAAACCACAAATGGCACTTGCTGGATAATATTATGGATCAAAATCCAGCAGACGCCATCTCCCCGAGAAAGTCGGATGGTACAGTTGGAGAAAGTCAGGATAGAAAGCGGAAGGGCTGTCCTAGAAACACGAGTGCTTTCCCCAGCGAATGCCCTAGTTGTAAAGATTTACTGGAGGACAGCTGGGATGGAAACGTGGAGGAATTCCGGAACTTTTTTTGCTGGACAATCACTAATGCCTTCCAAATATCACATTCCAAATAAATCTGACGAATCATGAAACATCGCCCTTTGCAAATTCCCTTCAATATTTTAGAAAAATTAATCGGTCGTTCCTGGATATTGCAATTAGTAGCCTTTTTTACATTCTATTCAGACAAGAGTTTAGAAAGACGCACAATTTTATGTTGCCATTTTTCTCAAGTGGGTCATTCACACGCTGGAATTATTTTAACCTTCAGCTTTACCAAGTAATGTTTGTGATTTTAACTCCAATTATTGTGCAAAACTTTGATCAGATGGAATTAATTTGATTTAAATGACTGAGCTAAACCAATTCACTTGATATGCCTGAGTAAATAAAGAGAACTTGTATCAACACTCTCCATTTCTACACATTGTCATCACATAGTGCTAATGAAGATTAATTTGAAGGAGCCATGATCATCCTGTATCGCGTGTGTCTGATGGATTCTTGGAAGCATCAAGGGCCCTTGACTTGTTTTAGTCTCTCACGGAAGAGGCTCTCGAGTCTCTCAACATGATGAATGCAAGAAGAGAGTATGATATGAGTATACACAGGAGAAGAAGAGGAAGAGAAAAAAAACAGTTGACATTGCCCTGTCTTCCTAGTTTACTCTGAGAGAGACATATTAGGGCGGTCTAATAAATAAAATGATACGAGGATGTGCGAACTCCAAAGCCATCACCATCAATCAATGAGAGAAATTTGGCGGGAGACAAGGAAACTGTCAGTCAAAATTAATTTCAGAAAGAATGCTCCGCACTCAGCCTCGAGGAAAATAAATTCAGTGAGACGACGACGACACACACACTTATTGTGAAGATGGTTTATATTTCCGACTGTCTTCGCACTCCCCCACCATCCCCCATAACTGTATATGGTATGAGTATGATGTAAGACCTTCTTTTCAACTTCCGTTTTGTGTGTGGGCGAAAGATTTTCTTGCCTCCATTTTCCCTCTTGTACTTAGATGTATACTAGGATCCCCTTTTCAGGGTATTCCCTAAAAAAGCGTTCATATTAATGCTTCCTCCTTTTGTACCAAAATTCCCTCACTTTCGACTTTTTCTATCTTCCCCCTCCCCCGCCCCCATCTCACAGCCGTACTCCAAAGTAGAGTAGAAAGTTGGGTAGAGAGGAAGTGAGAGAAAGTGGGAAAGACAAGGGAAGGAGGTCTCAACAGTTGGCTCAAATGCTTAAAGAACCCTTTTCTCAAAGTTTTAAGTTTTTCCTCAAAGAAAAATGTTTAAAATTTATGTGCCCAAATTTAATATCATCTCTCTTCCTCTCACACATACGCTAAGATACACTCAGCATCGCAGGGGACTTCTCGGTCTTCCAATTCCTTTGTTTTCCCTTTGGATTTTTCTAGGGAGAGTAATTTACACTTTCTTCTTCTTCACATACACAGGCATATGTTACAACCTCAACTTTCTCCGTACACGGATTATGTGTCAACTCTCAGTATAATTTGATAATCCAGAGTCTCCTCTGACTCCATGTGTGACCCCTCAACTCTAATTAAATCCCATTTTTTGGACAAGTCCGACAGAGTCTCACTTTCACTTGCCCTCAAACAAATATATATAGCGTGTGTCGTTGGGGGTGGAATGAGACGATTGCCTGCAAGAGACAAATCACGAGTCAATTACTGGAAGACAAAAGTCAGTGGGTGGGGAAGAGCCGAGGAGAAAACACTTGGAAATTCTCTTTTTTGGCTGACCTCGTTTTTCATCAATCGGAATTGGGGGGGAGGAGGAGGAAGAGGAGAAAGAAGAGGAAAAGATATCATCCGCTTTTCACTCCATTGGCCACACGCTCAACCTCCCAATCCTCACCCAGGGAAAGTCTGGGACTTAAAATTCGATAATATTTTGATCGGGACGATAAAAGGCTAAATAAAGCCATTTCAAAGCCAGGGAGGATGGAGGTGCCACTCTGGAACTGAGAACAACGCAAAACACACAAGCATGGAATACTGCATTTCCATTAATTCGAATTCTGACTAAAGTCAAAGTCGAAAAAAGAACAAAAAAACTTTGTAGTTCAAGAAAGAGGGATAGGAGCCGATGAGAGAGTGCCTTGCAGGGGGTAAGGCGGCAACAGGATTTTTTTCTTCGCTCTCTTTCACACCCTAGGGCGCCATTCTTTTTTTTCATCTTCACTTTCACTCTCTATTCTTTCTCCTCTGGTTCCTTTACGTGGCTTTTCCTTGGAGCTCAGGATCTGTTTTGGCAGGGTATAGTGTCTTCACAATTGTTTATCTTGAAATACTTTCAATTCCAGGAACGAGTGTCTCGTTCATCTCTCATCTCATCTGGTGTGTGTGCATGTGTGCTTTCCCCACCCACACCCGTCATTTGAACACGTACAGGAAAAACTACAAAAATTTGGGCCACGCTGCCAATACTATGCATGACCTCCAACACACACACGCAAACACATTTGTTCCTTCAGCATCACTTTCCTTTTTCTATTGTTCCATAATTTTGTTGGGTATTTTCTGCCCTACAAATATTCAAGTAAATTGAAACTTATCCAATTTCTTCCTTCTTTGAACTTTTTTATCTCTAATAACTCGTCTTTTCAATTCATTAGTTCCTGATGTTACCTTACACTTCATTGGCTTTGTAGAGTGTAATTAGTGGCAATTATTTTCCGTTGATACAGCTAATCAATGAGTATCAAATTAAATTTTGGCTTTACTCTCTGGAAAGAAGAAAGCGGATTTTACGCAGTTAATAAAAACATTATGATTAAAATAAAGGTTTACAAAAGTTTCTTAGAAATTTGTTTAATTTTTTGATGAAAAGTATCCTCACAATAAATTTCCCCCGGGATTTAATTTGGAAATGTTTGTGCATGTCAACAAATTCAGAAGGGAGGGTAGGTGGGAATCAGAATCAGTAAATAAATACATAAGAGCCTGTCACTCCAGGCTGTTGCAATTTTCAAATTAACTTTTTTTTACGTTTCCAATAAATAAATTACAATTTCTCTGCCTCACACTTTAACTGCAAATTTTGATGACGTTCAAATCGCGGAGGATTTTGGGGGGATTTACATGGAAATGCGCATCAACAGTCTTGACTGAAAAACCATTTATTTAGAAAATTTCCGTGGGACTGACTCCTGAGTATCAGTGGCAGAGGCTGGGGGCACAATTCTTTAAGATTTTCTTTTTGAAAAAGAGTTTAAGCTTTGAGGACTTGAAGGCCATACGGATAAAGGTTGGAATATGCACGCATCTGGAGGGAAGGGGGACCATCAACCTCATTCTAATCTTATTTACCAAGCCATGCACTCATGCAAACCCAGTCGTCAAAGACAGTTAAAGAAAGTGCTCTTCTGCCTCATGTTCCCCCGAGAGGAGTCTGGGTGACGTTGATCATGCAAATAATTGAACAAGTGTGTGTGCGTGTGTGTAGGAGCCATGTCACTCCTTATGATCCTTTTGTGTGCAGAGGAGGAAAAATTTATTCTCGCGATCAAAAAAACTTGAACGCATCAACAACCAGACACAGAGTGAAAGTCGAATTGTGTCTCCACCTCCTCCTTCCCGAGTGAGTCTTACACAAACATCACAACACAAATACATAAACACAAATGTATCACAAAGAGTAAAGAGACTCTTTCAGTGCTAAGTTTCTCCAGTCACACATCAAGAATGACACAAGGTTGTTTTTCTCTGAAAATGGGTTCATAAATTCCCAAAATATTGTCAAAATATCCAATTTCTCAGTGTGACAGATCTCCCTCCCCCAGTCCTGTCCTATTTATTTAGGAATATTCCAATGTCTAGCTAAGACTCCTCCGTAAGCCATGAGTCAATTGTCATGGTGGTTTGGGAGAGTTCCCAAATGTGCATTCATGACATTGAACACTCAAAATCCTGGACTGGAGAACTTTTCTAGAATTTACTCGCATTGTTATGGATGGATGGATGGAGAAGATGTATAAATATTGATCTTCCATCTCTCCTCCTTTGTCTGCACTTTTCCATGGTTTCCCTTAATGCAACATCAACATGTCTCCCAATTTCTCATTTGCATATACAGATGAAAATGTTTGATGCTCCCTGCATCCGACAGGAACAGCAACAAAATCCTTTGACTCTCAACACATTTGTTGTTGTTGTTCCAATTTCTCCATTTCCCTATCATCAAGTCCTCATTATTATCAAATTCTGTTTCTGTTTTACGATCCAAAACTTTATGTAGGATCCTTTGTTTTGGTTCACGGAGACGGTTTATTACTTAACGAGGTACGAGATGCGGAGAGAAATTGGATCGCATTAGATTTAATGTTTGACGGAAATTTTTTACAAGAGTGGATTAAAAGGGTTATTAAAAGCCAATTGAAAAAACTGTTCACTAGAATTCAATATTGGAATTCTCATACCGCCTTCAAATATTCTTACTTCGTCCGTATGTACCAGAATCCGTATCCTCCCACGCAGAAGAGGATATTCTTTGTGGAGTGAGTAAGGTTAGTTATGCGGACCCTCCAGAAAGTTATTGCCATTGTCAGTGGACGTGTTCAGTTTTTTTATTTTCCCTTTTTTCCCCACCTATTGAACCATGGGTAAAGTCACCAGGTCAACTGGTAGGAGGGAGAAAGGAAAAATGCATTACGACATCTCAAGCTTGAATGCACATCAACATTCCTGACCTTGACTACAAATTGAGGACTGCATTGTTCACCCATGACTACAAGTTTAGTGCATTATCACAATCATTTCTGAGGACTACAGATATAAAAAAAGGCTTCTCCGGGCTTCAAAGGACAAATGCTAAGTGGGGCTTCTCACTTCTGAAGAATTGAATAATGTTCTTTTCTCATCTGCTTACGGCTACCCTTTTACTACACACTCTCCAAAATTTCGTCGTGTTAAAAAACGAAAGGGAATGGTCGTAATGGAAATAAAATGAAGATTCAGACATTATTATGTCTCGAGAAAAATTCCTGGAAGGCGAGGACAGGGAAATTTATGTGCTTAACAAGAGAGCAGAGGACAAAAAATGTTAATTAATATTTTACTTCAAAGTGGAGAAGAAATGAGTTTCCGAGTCATTGTCATCGAGCATTACATTTAATAACTATGTTTAAAAATGGGTATATTGTCTGGAATCCGGAATTTGAACAGTGTCAAGTTGTGTTTCCGGTGTGACAAGTTAATTGCCACCTGCCATTTAAATTTCAAGGCGTGCCTGTTCCTTTCTCTGCTCAAATTCATGGTTTTTAGGCGTCCAAAGGCAGAAAATAACAGAGTGCGCAGTTTAACTGGGATCCCGTGTACACAATGAGCCGACGACTATTGTTCTGAATGGACTGCATGGTCGGAGTTTAACTGTTGTATCAAACCAAGGTTTTTGCAATTAAAATCAAATTACCGTCAAACAGGGTGAATTCGCTCACATTTTTGCATGTGTTTGGAAAAACGAAACTTTGGACATGTTCTTTATGGAAAGATCGTTTAAAAGATTTACTAACATTTATGAGATGAAATTATAACACTATGATGACAACATCGAATGAAAATATTTATGTCTTAATTGTTTAAGTAACGGAATAAGTAATGAGCGAAGTAACCCCATGTCGAAGTGAATTCACTCAGTATAAGAAATTTAATAATAATTCCAAGAATAAACTATAAAGAAAAGTTTTTCATCTTGACCAATGACGGGAAATGATACCAATTCGCAATATTGATGTAAATTAAACCAAATTCATGTTTGTAAATCTCAACTGTCCCCTACGAAGGCGTTCAGGGGTTGACAGGACCTCGACAATTTTTGATGTCTTCACCACAGACAAGTGCTCCGAAGGAGGTTTCAGAAATATTCCTTGATCCACATTGTGAGGTTTCAATTTGCTGACCTCGCATTTGCCATTCTCCAGAAAGCTCTTGACAGTCGCCACCATGAAGACAGTTGAATTCGATTTTTTTGACAACTTCCGAATAAGCACCCAGTCACCGACTGCAACTTTGTAGGCTATAATGGGAGGATTTCCATGGGATTCAAGTTCCAGTGAGACTGGAGACCCGGGGGATTCATTCAAGCTTTCGGGCTCATCAAAATCGGCCGAAGTGTATGACGTGCCGGGAGCGACATTCAACCTCCTTCGCTTTGTGTTGACCCGACGTGTTGAAGGTGCTCTAACCGATTTTAAATGTTGAACCACTGTGTCACCAACAGATTCGACTACACTTGAATCTTCGGAAGGAAGGCGCTTGAGGACCATGTCAGGATTCAAAGGACTAATTCCTGTGGCTCTGAATCCGGCTTTCAAATTTTTCGTTCCATT
>WJFB01003387.1:0-13400 GCA_009870185.1 Pygmarrhopalites habei | reverse complement strand
TGGGTTTCAAAATAATATTATTTTGAAATCCCCTGATCTGATTCTTCTTTTGACACACACGTCTATTTTTCCTATTAGTAAAAGGAGGGGGGTCACAGTTTATGAGTGAGTCCACCAACCCGTAGTTGTGGAAACAATACACCAATTTGGTATTACCAAATTGCAGACACACTATTAAAGTTAAAGTATTTAGGATTAACTGAAACAAAATTCCTTCAGCTCATCTTGGGAGAGGTTTTCGGATATGGTTTGCCGATACTAAACTAAATTCCTCTGCCACCTCGTTGACTTGGGAAAAAACGATATATGCCTATATCCACCCTATACTTGCATAATAAATCCCTTTCTGGGGGGAAACGGTCTTGTTCAACTTTTCGGTCTTTTTCGACTCCGAAATTCCATCCAACTTTTTGAAATGAAATCTTATTCTCCAATTTTGTCTCCAGGGCCATGTTTTAGACTTTTAATGTCCAAAGAAATCAGTTGTTGTCACTGATTATTTCAACATTAAAAAATCATGTTGGAATCAAAGACACAAAGGCTTTGATACTGAAAAATGTTAGCTCAAAGGTATTTTCAATTTTGATGAAAATAAGTTAGATACGAATATTTTTCCTGTTCATCGGAAATATTTCATACGCAGGAATGACCATGCTACAGTCAAGATTGACTATTATTGAGAAAAATTTACAGAATTGATAAAATTAGCGTCATATCAAGTCAATCAACTCCTCTGGGTGCACCTGTGTTTGTATTGCTTTAATAGTCATTGCTGCGAATTTGTTGACACATAATGAAAAAGAGATAAATAATAAAATATTTATTCATTGGTAAATAAATAGTTGTCGGCTGTATTTTGTCCTCACAAACTTTATTTACGAAGCTGCTTTGTCAAAGCATAGAAACGCTGATCTATGTGCATAATATGCACATAAAAGAAAACAGATGCTATGTGTATATCTCAGTGGATATAGTGAAGCACAGTCAAAAAAAAGAAGTTAGGTTTGACTGTGTGACTCGGAATCAAAATTACAGGTAAAATGTGACCAAGTAGTGTTTTATTTTGTGTGTGACTGTGGGACAATACAATCGAAACTAGAGAGACTGAAGACACGTTAATATGGAGGATTCGGTGTCTAACTGAGAGTTTTTGCCACAACAGCAAAATCCGACAAAGAATTGTGATTTACAATGATGTTGTGGAAAATTAAATGTATTCTTAGTCTTGGCCTCTTCATCATTGTCACAGGTATTAAAAATAAGAATTGTGTACGGTTTTTGATAATAACCTTTAAGTCATTTCATGACCCTCATATTACTTAATCAAATTGATTTTTTTGTTTGTTTATGTTTCTAGTCCTCGTTCAAAATGTAACAAGTTTGCAGTTTGTTGTGGAACCTGAGGACACTATTGTCCCAAGGGGTGGCAGCGTTATTCTTAATTGTGCAGCTAGGGGTCAAGGAGGTCAACCAAGAATTTCTTGGAAAAAAGATGGAACTTTGCTCTCTTTTGTCGGGGATCATAGAAGGTAAACAAATATAGGGATTTTTATTATGAAATCTCAGAAACTCTTGTTGATGAATGAGTTTATGAGTTGTGAGTTGAAAATTACTGTAATTTACGTTTACAAGCAGCTTTGGAAAACCTGATGATTATGGACGGTTTGTACTCATTATAATAATAAGTCTTCAAAGGACACTGAAGTGTCCCTTTGATAGTAGCAAAATTGTTTTATTAGCAGCAAAATGTTATGATTTCTATATTTTCTTTAAAATACAGGTCAATATTGGCAAACGGTTCATTACAAATAACTTCCCTCACAAGAACACGAGAGTCGAGGCCAGATGAAGGAATGTTCCAATGCTTTGCTACATTGGACGGAGTTGGATCAATCTTGTCTCGGTCCGCAAAACTTCAAGCAGCATGTAATTATTTCAAATTTTATGTAGTAAATTATTTGTTTACACATTCCTAACTCAACTTGAGTAATAATTAAAATTTATGTATTATTGTAATTAGCTCTGGCTCGTTTTGATGAAGAACCTGAAGATATAAGTATCGGATTGGGTCAAACGGCTAGATTTGGTTGTACAGGTCAAGGAATTCCTCCACCCACTGTACTGTGGTTCAAAGATGACCTCCCACTAGTAATAGATAACTCGAGGATGACAGTCCTTCCTTCCGGTTCACTAGAAATAAGTGCCATCCAGTCTTCTGATGAAGGGGTGTACAAATGTAATATTTCTAATGTTGACAAATTTTTTATGAGCCGAACTGGACGTTTAGTACTCAATCGAAATCCAGGTTAGAATCAAAAATTTATTTGATTTCATTAAAAGCTTGTGAATTAACATTTTATCTTTACACGTACAATTTTTGTGTATATAATACGTGTAGAACGAGATACTCCTCCTGTCTTTACTGCCATCCCAAAAAGTCAAACAGTCAGTAAGTAATCTCTGGTTTTTGTCGTTACTACTATGTTTACGAGTAGTACTTTTTGTTACTAGTACTTTTAGTATGACAAAGTTATTTAAATCAATTTTATGACTTTTCTTCTTCCAGTTGCTTCTAAACCTGTAGTTTTTGAATGTTCTGCTGTCTCTTACCCACAACCTCGGATTAGTTGGCTTAAGGATGGTGTCACTATTGAGGGCCTTGGGTGAGATACTTGATTAAATAATTTGAACAAGGTCACACGTCAGACCAATGTCCTTTTTTATAACCAATCTTGTTATATTTATTGTCTCTACTAGGAATGCGGATAGTCGTTTTTCACTTATTGGAGAAGGAAATTTAATGATCTCAAGAGTTGAAGAATCTGACCGCGGTACTTACCAGTGCAGAGCAGAAAATCGTGAAGACTCTGTTGATACTACAGCTACACTCGATGTTCATGGTAAGTATTCTGCCACATTCCTTCATTTAATTGCTTTTCAATTGTGTTGGGATTTTATTTACTGATGTGTTCCTTAATCTCTCTCTCATTCCCTGTCAGTTGTACCAAGAGTACAGGCCACTCCGACCAATTTTTATGCCTACGAAAAAGAAGATGTAGAGCTTCAATGCAGGATATACTCAAAACCACCAGCAACAATCCAATGGTTTAAAAATGGGGAAATGTTGATGGAAGGAGATTATTTCCAGGTACATACATACTAACATACTAGAAGCATTACTTTGCTCTGCTTAATAATGATTTTACGTGCTAGTACCTAAATGCATTGTGTTATATTTTCAGATCGTCAATGGGAACAATTTGAAAATTCTTGGCCTTGTTACTTCTGATGCAGGTAAGAATTTAATTAACAGGTGATTGTGATTAGGATGACCAATGTCGATAAAAATTGGCTTAACTTTTTTTTTCTATTTAATTATTGTAGGAATGTATCAGTGTATGGGGACCAATCCCGCAGGAAACGTACAAGCTTCAGTTCATCTTCGGATTTTAAAACCAGGTTTGATCAAATTTTTAAAAATTTGGAGTTTTCTTCCTATAGTTAGAAAAACGAAATCTCTACATCTTTAACCAGGGTGTTTGGTTTCTGGGCCTTTAACCTAAAATTTTATGAAATTAACAAACTGTCAAGAATATGCAAAAAATGTTTTTACTGCACATGGTTTCCCTATTCCTTGCACCTCCAACATTGCATGAAATAACATTTTCCCCTTGTATTGTTTTCAAAAAAAATATTAATAGAGTAGAATAATTTGTATGTGAATTTGACCTTACCTGAAAAGTGCAGTGTATCGTCCTCTATAAAAAATGTTTGTTCAAAAACTATACTTTATCTTTTATGTGAGTGCGTAATTTTTTAGTATATTAATGCACTAAATTTTTATTATGCTTGTTTTGACTCTGCAAAGTAGTCCCTTTTGTTGGTCTGTAAAATGTTTCAGAGCATGCTATAAAACTATTTTCGTTTCTTTCTTTAGTTCTTTGTTGTACCATCAAAACAGCTTGTCACATACCTAATGTGTTTCATGTACAATTTATATATAAATTGTTTCGCTTTGTTTCAAGAATGTTTTTAATTTTTGTTTTATTACGCTGATTTGTGTTACCCCCTGTTCATCTTGGCTGCCATTTGTGTTCGTGACATTTGTGTTCTCTCTCTGTGTATGGATATCCCTTGACTCATTCCTCCCCCCATGTGGATGATGTGCAGGAGAATTAAAGCCTGTTTCCGAACTAATGGAAATGGAATTAAGTGCTCCCATACCAATGCCTGTTAAACCTCTCATACCAGGTCAAACACTACCAGCTCCTCGTCCTGGAGGTGGACACATTTCTGACAACTCTACAGCGTCTCCGGATGGTCCTTCAGCACCAAGAGAAATTGCTGCTGTCCTCATCTCTACAAGATTTGTCACTTTGACATGGAAGGTTCCACTCAATACCAATGGAAGAATCATAGCCTATGCAATATTTTATAAAGAGTTGGGTTCCGATCGAGAACGTGTTTTGAATACTACCAAGTCTCGACTTGAAGAAGTGAATGTACAAGGGTTACAACCAAACAAACGATATACTTTCCGAGTCGTTCCATATAACGAAAAAGGTCCTGGACAAAGTTCAAGGGAAATAACCGTTTTAACTCAACCTGAAATTGACGTCCCAAGTCCTCCAAGATTTTTGAAAGCATGGCCTGACTCTCCCACAAAGATTCATGTCCAGTGGGGTCAACCTGAAGTTTTGAATGGAAATATTCTTCGATACAAAGTTTTTTATGCTGAGGCTACCAACGGTAATGACGGAGGAGGAGGTCAGAGTAGTGGAGACAAAATGTTTTCTTTGGAAGATTTTGACGAATCCACCATTGATGATGACTCGGACTCGGTGGATGACGATGACGACTATTTACTTCCTAAAGCTGGCGGCATACAGTCTGTAACTGTCACTAGCCCTGAGGCAGACCTGGAAGACTTGAGAATATTTACATCGTATTTCATCTGGGTCATTGCTTATAACCAGAATGGACCTGGAGGTAATTGAGTCAACTATGTCTGTGCGTACACTTATAGAAAAAAGGAAGCAAATTGGGATGTTAGCTAATGCTTGATTACCCGTTTGAATAAATTTTTTTAACGTAAATGTCGAATTGTGAAAATTCTATAACAATCTTTTTATGTACTGTTTCAGCAAATTCCGACCAAGTGAAGGTTACAACATTGAGTGCAGAACCTGGTAAGTTTGCCCTGGTTTGCTGATAATCGAATTGCATTAAGGGGTGAAAAAATGTGTAACCACTATTTTACCTTTAGGTGACACACCGCACAATGTATCCGTTGAAAGTTCCAGCTCCACGGTGAGAATTTTATTATACAACATAACATATTAGCCATCATCTTGTTATTATTCACAATTTGCCAATAACTTGTGAGTGGAGTAGTTGACATTTTCAAAATTTCAATCATTTCAGAGTATTGCCGTACGTTGGGAACCACCACCTTTGGAATTCAGTAAGAATGAAATTTATTTGAATGTAAACATTCTCATAATTTGTGATATTTAGTATTAGACAGCTCTTAAACCGTAATATATTTCTCCCTTTTAGGAAATGGAATCATCACTGGCTACAAAATTAAGTATAAGCAAAAGGGAAAGCAGAAGAGGGCTGAAACTGTGACAACTGACGGGAATAGTCGATTTTTTCCTTTAAATGATCTGGAGAGAGGAGCTGAATATCAAGTGAGAATAGCAGCCTTAAACATCAATGGTACTGGTCCTTTTACTGAGTGGCTTACGGTGGCAACCTATCAAGAGGATTTAGATGAGGGACAAGTTCCAGACAAGCCAGATTCCTTGCTAGGTAATAGATACTTTTTTTTCTCTTTCTTTGAGGATGATTTGATGTCATATTAGGTTGCGTATACGCAATGATCGTATCACATTTGTACGTAAGTAGAAGTAGCTAAATATGTCCAAGTTCATAGAATGTTCATTACTCACCAGTGTTCATTACGTATTATTGGTTACGTAAACTTTCTTCTAAATATAGTGTTTTGTGGTCACCAGCTTAGGTTAGTTTCTTTTTTCAGTATCTCCTCTTTCAACCAGCGCCGTTTATGACGAACCGTTTGTCCTAACATTCTTGAGAAAATTATTCTTTTCATAAAAGGATAATTTTTAGTAACAAAGTCCTTTATGTGTCAAGAAATGATGTAATTTTTATTGAGGTATACATGAGGTTGGGTTCGTGTGTCGGTGTGTGTAGGAAAATGAAACCACATACTGACGAAAATCAGGAAATAATTGGAATAAATGAAACGAAACTCAAATTTACTCGTTTGTCAAAGCGCTGCTTGACATTTTTCTATATAATGTGACGAAACTGAGAATGGAATGACCACATTTGTCCATTCGCCATTCACTCATGTTTTATTTTTCCTAAAAAATGATTTGAAAGAAGAATACAATTAGTCAGTCGTTTTTGGAAGTTTCCTTCACTAAGTTGCCTCCACGGAAAAGACTATACAAAATGTACACCTCATTATTACACATCTTTGGCGTCATTTTTCTTCTGAATAACTATGCGTTTGCAAGATTTTCGGCTATGTCTGGTACTGACAATGCAATTACAGGACAAATGTCATCAAAACAGTTGACTTTTGCTGAATTAATTGGTTCTTGGCTCGAGGCTAACAATAAAATGAGTGAGGAGGAGTGTACAGACGACGAATTTTGTTTCGTTGACAATGTTTGCTCGGAGGTGGAAACATCTATAAAGAAATCAATTGTAAAACATCGTTGTGCTCCCGTTCCAAAACTTGTTCATCTTAATTTGGGTCCAAAGCGAGTTCCTGACTACACACTCCAACCATCCATTGTCAAAGTTAATAGATGTGGAGGATCTTGCGAGCACCGACATCATTGTACCGTCAAGTGTCATCCAACGAAAACTTCCTTAATGCGAGTCTCGGTTCGGGAAACAAATCCATTTACTGACAAACAAAATTGTTTGGAATTTGTACTGCTCCAGCATGACGAGTGTAGTTGTTCAAGTTGTCGGCGAAGCATACAGTATTTTGACTTTTAGTCAGGTCAATCAGAATCTCATCGGGAGAACAAATTGATAGGGGATACAGGGGAGAGGAAAAATTTGTCAAGATGGGCTAACATTCCAAGAAATTTTATATAAAGAATACAATGATAATATTTAATTTGAAAATATGTTACTTTGCATTATAACGAGATTAATATTTATTTGATAATAAAATAACACCATTCATGTCTTCACTGCCACTTGTCAATACAGTTTATGTATGCATTCATTCCACACTGTGTATCCCACAAGATAAAAACAAAAACTCTCAAATATGAGTGAGTATATTTTTTTACTAGCACTAATTACATATCTTTATACCAATCTTATAGCACGAGCCATGGCTGACTCGATTACAATCACATGGACACCACCAAGAAATCCAGGAATAATGGTTCGCGGTTACACTATCGGATGGGGAAAAGGTATTCCGGATGTGTACACCAAACGGGAGGACGGAAAACTTACACCAAACGGTAGGACGGAAAACGACGATATTTTACAATTGACAAGTTGAAACCAAATTCAGACTACGTCATCAGTCTTCGAGCATACAATCAAATGGGTGATGGAGTACCAATCTATGAAAATGTTCGCACAAGAGAAACTTCAGAAGATGAGGAAGAAGATCATGGCCCGTCGGCTCAACTTCCCCCACCAGTGGGGTTAAGAGCAATAGTCTTGTCATCCACTTCTGTCGTCCTTTACTGGACAGATTCTTCACTACCAAAAACACAGGTTGTGAGTGACTCTCGGTACTATGTGGTTCGATATTTGCCAACAGAAACCTTGGCTTTGAGTCAGAAGCGGTCATCCGTTAAACATGTGAATACGACAGAGTTAAATACAATTTTGGATGATTTGAGAGCAGGCACTCAATACGAGTTTAGTGTTAAAGTTGTAAAGGCTCGGCATTCATCTGAATGGAGTTTAGTGGCATATAATACCACTTTAGATGCAACACCTCACAGTCCTCCACAGGATTTAACCCTTCTCGCAATTACTGGGTAATATATCAGTATTAACTCTAGTTCGAGTTCAAATCATTTGAAATGTTAACACAGTGTTCGCTGTGATATTGAATAAATTGATCAGATATATTTTTTTTCAGTTCGCTTTATGTAACATTGTGTCTTATATTTTTGTAGCGAGGATGGAAAATCCAGTGTAATTTTAAATTGGCAACCACCGAGAATGACCAAAGATGATGAAATGAAAGGCTACATGGTTTTCTACACTACAAACCCTTCTCTCAAAGAATGGGTGGAGGATCCGATTCCAGATGACGTGCTAACTCACAAAGTTCCTGGGTATAAATTTAATTTTTTTTGTTTCTGTAAAAGATTAAATATAAGCTGTTTCAAATTAAATATGATTAAATGTATTCACAAATGTTTGATTAGATTAACACCCGACACAACATACTATTTCCGAATGGCTGCCCGACATTCGTCAGGCATGGGTCCACATACTGACATCAAATCGATTTCGACTCCAGCCTCCAAGAAAGCTTACAGGCCATTCAGCGGTAGTAGTGACGACAGAACTTTGTCATCTCATGGTAACTTAATTTAACTCAAAATAGCATAACTTCGAAATTCAAGTACATTGCAATGCTCATGTCCTAGTCACTGTCGTTTAGAATGTTTCATTTTAAATTTGATTCTGATCGATTTGTTTTTTCTCGTTCTTTTACAGAATCTCAGGGGAAACCCAACCAGATCATACTGTACATACTGATTGCATTCTCGCTAATATTTGCATTCGCTAGTGTGTCACTCTGTATTTACTATCGAAAGAAGGGTGGTGGTGAACCTGCTTCATCATCTCCAAAACAAACGTCATTAAAGTAAGCAATTTGTTCAAAATACAATATCGAAATGCAGCAAGCTGATTATGATTCATTCCGGTGTGTTTTGCCCGATTTGTACATTGGTTAATTGTTATTTTGATTTACCAGGAAACAAAGAAAGCCAGAACTCAAACCTCCAGATTTGTGGATACATCATGACCAAATGGAACTGAAGAATTTGGATAAGGGTGGGAATCAGGCAGAAACTCCAATTAGTCCATCCGCTAGAATATCCAGAGGTTAGAAATTATTGTTTTTATTCATTTCCGTTTTTTCTTTTACAGAAGCCCAAAAGACAAACTATTTCAATTTTGGTACTTTTTTGGATTTGTGTCATCCTAAATTACAAATATTAAAAATCCACTTGATTTACAGAATTTATTGGAGACCCAGAGGAAAAGGTTCCTTTGCAACATACGACAAATTCGTTGGACAAACGAAATTTCATGTCATCATATATTGGTAAGAGTTTATTTTTACTATTGTGTTTGTTTTGTTTTTTTTTTGCTTCTGTGTTGTCGTTTGTGTTGTCTGCAACTTTTTAATTTGTAATTTTTTGCACCATCTACAAAGGTGATAATAGTCAGATTCAGAGCATACAATGCCATTCGTTGGGTCGGAGAAAGCCTAAACCAATAAAAATTCCAGTAGAACCTTTCTTTTTTAAGAGTGACGGTGAGTACAATTATTGTTGTTTGATGTGTAACGTTGAACGCATGTTCTTGGCACAAGCTCGTATTCTCAAAGCTGGCTTAAAGCTCCAAAAACAGCTTGGATATGTAGTTACATCAAATATTACTTTAAAGCTTGCATGTTTTATCTAATATTTGAAAGTTTTATAAGAACTTGCTAAACAACAACATGTCGTATATTTTGTTATGACCAATTTCAAAACGCAGAAATTTTTTTGATTTGCAGTTGGGGGAGGAGGTACAGCAGACTTGAGAAGTAATCCTATATTTAGCAGAAATAGTCAGTCACAATTCAGAGGTGGCCAAGCAGTGTCCACTGGACAAAATGTGGAAGCACAAAAGACGTATGATAGTGTTCCTAGTGGATCGTCGACAGCTTCAAGTCAGCATAATTTGAGCACTTTAGCTCAGTACGGGTACGAACAATATTTCAGGACAAACATGTGTCAAACGATTCATCTGCAAGTCAGTATACCAATGTCATTTTTTTGTCACAGACAAACTTCCGATTATGGTACTCAGTCAGCAGGTAGTAGTGTCGGGACACTTAATAGGAGGACCGGTTCAAATTTAAAAAGTTTTGCAGTCCCAGTACCACCCGGTACCAATACATTACCTGCTCATCACCCGACCACTCCTCAGCCAAACAAAGGTATGTTCATCTTCAAAGTTCCATTACAAAAGTTTGTTGTGTTGTTGTTGGTTAATCAGTTGATGGCGTAATTATATGTGTATAACTTGTTATTTCGTAGGTAATACTCGTCCAGCCGCAGGAACAGTTATTGGAATTATTCCAAATCCTTCCAATGTCATTCAAAGTTCTCCAATCAAAAGAATATCTACGTCTCAATTTCCTCCTAACTTCCCTCCACAGTCGTCCATGAGTCCAAAGAGCTTGTCAGGGGAGGATTCACCAAACTTACAAATCCAAAAATGTTACAGTACTGAAGAACTCTCACAAGAGATCTCGAATTTAGAGGGTACGTATCATATTTATTTATTAAAATGCATTTACTATTTTGCAACCACATTGACTTATAATCTAATAATAATTTCATTTCAGGTTTAATGAAGGATTTGACTGCGTTACAGTTCTGAAGAACTCACAATTACTGCCTGTGAATTCCAGTGTTAGTTTCTGTCGTCGTCGTATAATTTTCCTGTGTATAACTTGAAACTTTGAATATTTGGGTTGCTCTTTGCGGTACAGAGTTGGGAAAAGAGGATCATAATGTGTGTAAATAACGTGCGTTTTCCTAGGGATTGTTGTTGTGAACAATTGACGCATACATGTTGAATGTGTGTCGTAAAGGAAAAAATGAAAGTCTTCTGTCTGATTTCTGCTCATGTTAATTCGCCTGCTGCAATGACAAAGTCAGGGATTTAACAAAGCACTGAAAATTATAGTCACATTATATTGCAGACAGAATTCTTATGATAGTGCTCTCGTAAGGACAGGCAATATAAAAGGCATTTTTTAAATACATGTTTTGGTAAATGATGATATACTTCCGTATGCCTATTAATGAAATGTCATAATATGCAGACTCGCATGTCCTCCTCCTTATAATTAAGGGAAAGACTTAATTAAGTTACGAAAACGCGATAAATTTTAGTGGCAGTGCGATGTCTTCAATTCTATAGAGTTATTGTACAAAGGTTAGAATTTTTTAGCTGTGAGCGTTTCGTTTAATTTGTAGCTTTCCAAAATGATTTCAGGAACGGCACAAATGTAATTTTTTTTGTATCCACTGTACTCTCTATTATGTTATTATTTAATTTACACCTGACAATAGTTGGGTTGTCGAAAATCGTTACTAAAGGTCAAGATGCAGCTTTAAATTTAACCTTTATGGAGAAACAAGACAGCAGAAGGAGATGGGAGCATTGCCATTTACAATTAGTATTCGATTTTTGTGTTTAAACGCTATATACATAAAATTATGTCATAGTTTAGTACATACGCGTTTTTGTTGTTGGAGATATTGGTTGTAATTATTTTGGTCAATCTGTGCCATATAGTGTTTGTAGATTACCGTCATCTCAGTTTTAAACATTACAAATCATGTCAGCGATGGCTGCTAGCAATATTAAAGTATGTAGGTAGGTTTATACATAGTTTTAGATGTAGGCTTATAGCATGATAAAATCCCAGTGTTCTTTTTTTGTCTATGAAAACAAGATAAAAAGACTTGAGTTATAGATATACGATATAGCGGATGACAAGTTGTATTTGCTTACAACGGGTATACTACAAGTCAATAATGAAAATTTTTAAGAATTTGCTACGTATTTATAGAAAATTTTACAATCGACAACTCAGTAGGTTAAATAAATATGCCGAATTTTTTCACACTATCCTCTACTGTACTAAATACATTGTATAGTCAAGCCACATATGAGCTATATTATACTACCAGGGTACAAACGAATACTTTGAACAAAAAAACGGATAATAAACAGTTATGAGGAATTTTGTACTCTTTTCCAGACAGGTCAAATTTTAAAAAAATAATATTAACTAATTAAGCTTCAACAAATCACCAGAATTCTTGTAATGAGATTTTCCTTCTTAAATAACTTTACGTTTAAACAGCAACTCACTCTTTCTTTTTAAAAGGACACAAAAGACAGTAGTATTAAAAGTAGGTAAGACAATTATCTGGAGCTGATAATAGTAACTATCTTCTTGTTGAAAAGAAATAGTGAGTAAAAATAATTCAAATATTAATAACAGAATTGCGTACACCATTGTGAGGTCACAGCCAAATTAAATTGAATGAATTTTGCAAGGGAAACTTCTCGTAGACACAAACACACACCTATGCAAGTCGTTGTTCTTGGTATATTATTATTATTTAGTGAAGATTTGAGCCACATGATGAAACCGATAAAAGAATATGTATGCCAATGACAGCATTTTTTACTACATATATAATATATTCTACTCCTAAGCATAAATATTTGTAATAATTGCAACTAAATAGACTGAAAGAGCACATTTTTGAGGGGATGGACGAATTTTTTTTATTAACATTTTTTTAAGTATAATATCGTTGCCAACCTTCCTTTTTTGTGAATTTGAAAGCAAGATGGATATAAGTAATATGTAAGGTTTACATATAGAACGGTATTCTCATTTGTTTTTTAAAAATTATTTCTCAGTGGACTACAAGGGTTGTACAGTAAAGGTGTCGAGTAAATTCGCAGCTTAACATTGTTAAATGCGTTGGTGTCCTTTATAAAAATATACTAATTTCAATTTGATGACGAATCATCTTTATCTGCCAAAAATGCCATATTTTATTTTTTATAGTTGTAACTTGCTGCCTTTTCAGTCTCCTATAAAATGTACACACTAGTACTACTTGTTGTTGTTATTTATAGGTGTAGGTCAAGTATTTGTTGTTGTTCATTTCACATTTTATTCATCCACCCTATTTTCTTTTTCTCCTTTTTTATCCAGGAGTCCTGCTGCAGGACATTTAAAAAAGAACTAATCAATGATTAGTAATCATCCAGTATTTTCTCACCTAATATTTGAACTCTCCTATAGCAAAAGTTATGTTATGATTAGGAATGTTACTAAATAGGAAAAAGTTTGTTGATTCTTCAGCACTGAATTTTGTTTCCTATAAAGGTCCATTCACATAGCTGGAAGCAAAAATATTTCTGGAAGCAAAAAAGGTTTTTGAATGAGAAATTTGTTTTGCCTCCAAGGAAAATTTTCTAGCCATACCTTTGGCTTTCCACATAGCGAGAAGCACCCATGGAAATTGGTTTTCCAGAACCATTTGCCTGGAAGCATT